>CM038712.1:4819275-4954275 GCA_021613375.1 Megaleporinus macrocephalus
TGTTTTCTGATCAGTGTCCACCGCGCTAGGCTATCTGGGGTTTCCCTCCTGATCATTTTGTTTCTTGTTGTGTATAACACCTCCACACTGCACTCCTCTTTCTCACAGCACTGTCTTTCTCTCTGCCACACCTTACTGCAGCCTGCTTCAAGTGTTCGCTCAGTCACGTGACGGCATGACGAGGAGAGGAGCGGGAAGATCAATGCGTACCTGCAAGACCTGAATGGAGAGTACTGAATGTATATAAGAAATCAGATGTATGTGGTGTTTATTGATTGGAGATTAGGCTGAGCAGGCCTCGGAATGGAAGAAGCTAAAAGATTCAGAACTAGTTGAGGAGGCAATGAGGTTGACAAGTACCAGAGGTGGCAGAAGTACATGAGTTCCTTACTTAAGTAAAAGTACTAGTAATCTAGTAAAAAAAAATACGCAAGGAAATATTGGAGAGGGTCTACATCTGCTCCTTGCCGGCTCCTTACTGGTGTCCATTAAGGCTCAGTGCTAGGTCCTCTCCTCTTTTCACTCTACACCCGTTCTCTTGGTGATGTTATTACCTCTTATGGTTTCTCTTACCACTGCTATGCTGATGACACTCCCACCGTCTGATACTCAGGTCTGCAGTCGCATCTCTGCATGTCTGAGTGACATCTCTTCATTGGATGACAGCTCATCATCTGAAGCTATCCCAGCAATCCCTGGAACTACAGGTCCCCAGCAGGATCTTGCCATCTCATTCGAGAACTCTTTGATTGTTCCGTCTAAAGATGCAAGAAACCTTGGGGTGGCTCTGAATGACCAGTTATCGTTCTCAGCCCACATTACGAACCTGACTCGGTCATGCAGATACCTTCTCCACAACATCAGATGCATCCGACCCTTCCTCTCTCAGGAGGCCTCCCAGGTGCTTGTCCAGTCTTTTATCATTTCAAGTCTCGACTACTGCAACTCACTCCTGGCTGGTCTTCCTCTACAGACCATCAGGTCCTTACAACTGATCCAAAATGCAGCAGCAAGGCTTGTCTTCAATCTTCCCAAGTTCACTCATGTCACACCACTGCTGCGCTCCCTTCACTGACTTCCTGTAGCTGCTCGCATTCAGTTTAAAGTTCTGATGCCTACAAAGCCAAGAATGGACCAGCTCCTCCTGACCTTATGGCAATGGTCAAAAGTTGATCTGCACCTCGAGCCCTTCGGGCTTCAAGTACAGCTCGGCTTGACCCGCCATCACTCAAGATTCATGGAAGACACGCGACAAGACGCTTCTCTGTCCTGGAGCCCAGATGGTGGAACGAACTTCCACTGGCTGTCCTAACAGCGAAGTCTCTCACGGTCTTCAAACGCAGACTGAAGACCACCGTCTCTTTGTAAAGCACTTATAAGCACTAATATACTAAAGTACTGGTATAAACTATAATCGCACTTGATCTTCTAGGAACTCTGGCTAAGTACTGCACTTGTACTGTATGTAGTCTTGTATTTGTTCTCTTCTCTGTAGGTGTTCCAGTCTGGCTAGGTATTGCGTTGTCCTGTTTCTAGGTATCAGACCTGGCCCTGTGTTTATGGCAGTGTTTGAGTTTAAGAGTAGTTTGGACTTAAACCTGTTGTACTAGATAGAGATTCATACTCTAACTGAACACTAAGCACTTCTGTTAGTTGCTCTGGATAAGAGCGTCTGCTAAATGCCATAAATGTAAATGCAAATGTAAGTATGACTACATTTTTTTACACAAGTAAAAGTATAAAAGTACATGCTCCCAAATGTACTTAAAGTATAAAAGTAAAAGTATTTATTTAAAAATAATTCTCTGGAGAAACTCTTTAACAGGGTATCTGAGCTCTTGCTTCCTTGGGAGACACAATAGGCATCTCATTCGCCGAGAGGTGTCTTGTTTGTTTGTTTGTTTTCTGTTCCGAGTGCTCACTGCTCTGAGGCGTGAAAGCTGTCAAAGTAGCCAATCACAGCCCCCCCCCCCCCTTCATTGGGACCCTGAATACAATTGCCTGATTAAAAAATAAATAAATAAGAAGATAAAAGATCGTTGAAACTAAAGTAACGAGTCTGTTTTCAAAATGTAGTAAGTAAAAAGTACTGATTTTCATTTGAAATGTAGTAAGTAAAAGTAAAAAGTATTAGGTGACAGAAATACTCAAGTAAAGTACAGATATTAGAAAAAGTACTTAAGTACAGTAACAAAGTACTTGTACTTCATTACTTATCACCTCTGCCAAGCACACACAAAACCAGTGGAGACAGGTGCCAGAGGCTTTGTAGCAAAATCCACCGCATAGCTTCTGTAAATATTTAAGTAGTAATACTATTTAAATATTTAAATAATAAAGTTTAAATAAAAGCTTCCTGTCTGGAAACAAATATCTTTTTAAATATAATAATGTCCCCGAGTGCCTAAAACGTGTTGTAATTAATAAGTGTGGTGCTTTATATAATTTGCACAACCATCAGTAAATAATGATAAATATTTGAGAGAGGAAGAATGAATTGGTCTTTCTCTCAATGCGGTGCTGCTCCCTTGTGGGCTGTGGAGGTATTACAGCTCCTCCTAGAATATCTGACCTGCTTAGCTGCTCTTCACTTAATGGTTTGTGTCTCTGATCTGTGTCAGTGGTTATAGTATATTACATGAAGGAGCCCTTTGTTGCAAGATGTTTTGGGAGTTGGTGGGCTGGTGTACTTCACCATTCTTTACAAGATGCTTACGCAGATTTGTTTGATCTGAAATACCTGATCAAAAGGTGTTTTCACAGTCCTCCCTAAAAAGAAGGTCAGATAGCTTCAGGTAGAAGATACACCTGAAAACAACAAAAGAACTGACCACATTAATCCAATGCTTAAGTTCCAACCCTGGGCTTTCAGTAGGTCATAGAACTGACTTCAATTCACACACCTCTCGACTGTGTTTCAGCAGCACAACACCTTCAACACCGTTTTCCCCAAAATAGTACAACACAATACGAGTACAGTGAGAAACTTCACTTCTACCCACACCAAACACCAATTCTGATACACACACCCTCCCCCCATATTTGGCTTTACCCTTTACTTTTACTTTTAGACTTAATAATACTGGGTTGTTTCCACAAGGAGAAGCTTGGAAAGGGTTAAATTAACACACTGGCGTATGTGAAAGCACTACTGACTCTATTAATACTATTTGTTATTTATTAAATAAAGTGTAAATAAAAGCTTCCTGTCTGGAATACATAGCTTTTTAAATATAATAATGTCCCAGAGTGACTAAAACTTGTTGTAACACTAATTAATAAGTGTTGTAAGGTGTTTCTCATAATTTGCACAACCAATCAGCAAATAATGATAAATATTTGAAAGGGGAAGAATCAACTGTGCGGTGCTGCTCCCTTGTGGGCTGTGGAGGTATTACAGCTCCTCCTAGAATATCTGACCTGCTTAGCTGCTTATGGACATTCCTGGTGATTTCACATTGTTTTAGATACAGAAAATATATAGACATGATATAAATATATTTGATAAAATGAAACATGATAAAATGAAATTTGCTTTAAAATAGACGTTTTTAATTAAAATGACAGAAAAACCTGAGCTCGCTACGGAAACTCTTTAACGCTACCGTGTGACGTCACAGTGAACAGCGCGGCGGTACAACAGCACTATGACTGACTGGGACTGAGAATGTTCCAGAACTGCTTCTTCAGATTCTGATGATATTTCTGAATTTGAGTTTGAAAGAGCTGTAATGTAGAAATAGACCACCATATCACTTAGTCCTGATACTTTTAGACCACCATATCACTTAGTCCTGAGACTTTTAGACCACCATATCACTTAGTCCTGATACTTTTAGTCAAACCACACCCACAACAGCAGCTCATCCTGAATGTAACAGTATCTAGCTACATAACCAACCAACATTATTCATGACAACAGCCTAGCAACCAGCTAAACTCAGATATAGAGGTACAGTTATTGTAGTAAATATGATCAAAGTGGAACTCGCTTTCATACGACTCTATAAATCTTCATAATTCAGCTACGTTAGCTTAGCATAACCACCGAACCTAGCAAGTGAAGCTAATGTTAGCTAACATCAGCTAAAGCAGGTTCAGTAACTGAGCTTACCTGGTTTACCTCCACGTACACGGAGGATCTTAAACTCCTCTCGCTGGTTTCCTTACACGCCCATATTGTTGGAACAGACTTAAGATCCAGTCGTCGTGGAAGCCTACGTCCTACAGCAGTCGTTTAAGCTGTATTCCTCGACTTTGTAGAAAATTAAACATTTTCTGATTATTAATAATCACAAGTTAGGATCTCAAATTCCACTTTATTCATATGTTTGATATTTTCATCTTAGCTGGTGCTTAGCCTTTAATGGTTTATATCTCTGATCTGTGTAAAGAAAGTAAATAGAGTAGGTCTCTTGGGTTTGGGAGCACCAACTTCACTGTTTAAACTTGTCTTTCAACATATTAAGATCAAAATGTCTTTCATAATATATATATATATATATATATATATATATATATATATATATATATATATATATATATATATATATATATATATATATATATATAAATAAAATCATAAACATATATAGTCAGTTAGTCGGGGGAGGGGTTTGTAACAGCACTCAAGGACTGTTACAAACCCCTACCCTGCCCTGCCTTTGGCAAGCTGATCACACTTCCATTCTTCTCCTGCCTGCTTACAAACAACGACTTAAACAGGAAAAAACAGTTCTCAGATCAGTCTATCAATGGAGTGAGGAGGCCATCTTTACACTACAAGACTGCTTTGAATCCACAGACTGGAAAATGTCAAAGTCAGATCATTTCCCAATCAGAAACCCTGGATCAACGCTGAGGTTCGTGCCAAACTAAGAGCTCGAACCTCTGCCTACAACTCTGGTGATCTGGCTAGCTACAAGAAGGCCAGATATGACCTTCAGAGGACCATCAGGCTAGCCAAACGGAACTACAGGGACAGAGTTGAATCCAACTTCCTCTGCTCTGATCTCAGACGTATGTGGAGTGGACTGCGCACCATCACTGATTATAAAAGAGTTATGAGTTGTGATAGGGGGTCGGGGGGGGGGTCACCCTCCTCACTTGCTTAATGCACATTATGCTCGCTTTGAGGCAAACAACACCTCCCCTTCTAAAAATCTCCCAATACAACAGGAGAGCTGCACACTGACCATCTCCCTGTCTGAGGTGGTGAAATCCTACAGGGCAGTTAACCCACGCAAGGCACCAGGTCCTGATGGTGTACACAGTCGTGTACTTAAAGCATGTGCCAACCAGCTGGCTGAGGTTTTCACCGACATCTTTAACCTCTCCCTAAGACTGTCAGTGGTTCCTACGTGCTTTAAAGAAACCATCATTGTTCCAGTTCCCAAGAAACCTTCTGTCACCTGCCTGAATTTTCACCGACAGGGCTCCCCTCCCTGCCCGAGGCTCTCAACAAATTCTATGCCCGCTTTGAGGACCCTGACACCCCGCCCAGCATAAGACTCACCCCTCCACCTGGAGAAGTACCCCTCTGTGTGACACCAGCAGAGGTAAGGAGGACCCTCAGGAGGATCAACCCCCGGAAAAGTGCTGGTCCGGATAATATACCCGGACGAGTACTACGGGAGTGCGCTGATCAGATCTCCGAGGTCCTGGCAGACATTTTCAATGTCTCCCTCACCCAGGCAGCTGTTCCCACCTGCCTGAAGACCGCCACCATCATCCCGGTCCCCAAGAGCTCCACAGTGACAGGTCTGAATGACTACCGGCCGATAGCTCTCACGCCGATAGTCACTAAATGCTTTGAAAGACTGGTTATGACCCACATCAAAGCCACCATCGACGTCACTGTGGACCCACACCAGTACGCCTACAGGAGGAACCGATCCACAGACGATGCCATTTCCTCTGTGGTCCACACTGCCCTCACCCACCTGGAGCAGAAGGACTCTTATGTCCGTATGCTCTTTGTGGACTTCACTTCCGCCTTTAACACCATGATACCCCAGACACTGACAGATAAGCTCTCCTCACTTGGTCTGCGCTCTTCTCTTTGCAACTGGGTCCTGGACTTCCTGACCAACAGGCCGCAGTCTGTGAGGATCCACAACCTCTCCTCCTCCACCACAATCCTCAGCACTGGCTCCCCTCAGGGCTGTGTGTTGAGCCCCCTTTTGTTCACGCTGCTCACATATGACTGCTCACCCATCCACCCAGGCTGTCATATTGTGAAGTTTGCGGACGACACGGCAGTGGTCGGATGCATCACAAACAGTGATGAGTCTGGCTACAGACGGGAGGTAGAACACCTGGAGGGTTGGTGCAGAAAGAACAACCTCTGCATCAACATAAAGAAGACGAAGGAGATGATTGTGGACTTCAGAAGGGGCAGACATGCCCACTGCATGTCGGAGGGTCTGCGGTGGAAGTGGTCTCCAGCTACAGGTACTTGGGTGTTCACCTGAGCAACAACCTCACCTGGAGCAACAACACTTCCAGCCTGGTCAGGAAGGCACATCAGCGGCTCTACTTCCTCAGGCGGCTGAGGCGAGCTGGGCTCGGGAGCTCGGTCCTCACCTCCTTCTACAGATGTGTGGTGGAGAGCGTTCTATGCTCCAGCATCAACGTGTGGCACGGAAGCTGCTCTGCTGCAGACAGGAAAGCTCTGCAGAGGGTGGTGAAGGCTGCACAGAGGTCTGTCGGAGTCAGCCTCCCCACCACCACGGACATATACACCTCCAGATGCAGGAAGAGGGCCACCTGCATCATGAAGGACCCCACTCATCCAGCACACTCACTGTTTGTCCCGCTCCCCTCAGGCAGGAGGCTGCGGAGCGTTAAGTGTAGAACGAACAGACTGAGGAACAGCTTCATTCCGGAAGCTGTAAGACTTTTAAACGCCACTTAGTGGAACCACTGCACTGACACTTTTACTGCACTGACACTTTTACGACACCAGTCACTTTAATACACTCTGCTGCTACCTTCTCCATTCCTGTTTATTTTATTTTCATATATTTTATATATTTATGGATATTTTATTTATTTAAGTACTGCTGTCTGGGTAAAACTGGGTCCTTGGGTACCACAATTTCGTTCCACCCCATGTACCACATGTGATGCGAATGACAATAAAGTCTCCTTGAATCCTTGAATCCTTGAATCCTTGAATGACTACCGCCCTGTTGCCCTGACAACAACAGCTATGAAGTGCTTTGAGCGGCTGGTCAAAGCTCACATCTGTTCTATGCTTCCTGCCAACATGGACCCTCACCAGTTTGCATACCGCTCCAACAGATCCACAGACGACGCCCTAACTGTGCACTAACTGTACACACTGCTCTCACACACTCAGACACACTGCTCTCACACACTCAGACACACTGCTCTCACACACTCAGACACACTGCTCTCACACACTTGGACAGAAAGAACACGTATGTGAGAATGCTGTTCATAGATTACAGCTCAGCGTTCAACACAATCATCCCAGCCAAACTCATCCCAAAGCTCAAAGACTTGGGTTTGAACTCTCATCTCTGCAACTGGATACTGGACCTCCTGACGAGCAGACCGCAGGTGGTGAGGGTGGGTGACAGCATCTCTTCCACTCTGACTCTGAGCACGGGGGCCCCCCAGGGATGTGTACTCAGCCCCCTCCTGTACTCCCTGTACACTAATGAATGTGTAGCCAAACAGTCCTCCAACCTCATCTTCAAATTGGCTGATGACACTACCATCCTAGGCCTCATCACAGATGGAGATGAAACAGCCTATAGAGACGAGGTCAGCGCTCTGTCAGAGTGGAGCCACGACAACAATCTCCGTCTAAACATCAGCAAAACGAAGGAGATGATTGTGGACTACAGGAAGCAGCAGAAGGGTGGTCACTCTCCCCTTTACATCAACGGGGCTGAAGTGGAGAGAGTCAGCAGGGTTAAGTTCCTCAGCGTTCTCCTCTCTGATGACCTCACCTGGTCCCTCCACACCAATACGATTGTGAGATCTGCCCTTCAGCGTCTCTTCTTCCTGCGCAGGCTCAGTTTGGACTGCCTCCTGATATCCTCACCAGGGACATCTACCAGTCCCGCTGCCTGAGGAACAAACTACCAGCCTTACAGGACATCTACCAGTCCCGCTGCCTGAGGAACAAACTACCAGCCTTACAGGACATCTACCAGTCCCGCTGCCTGAGGAACAAACTACCAGCCTTACAGGACATCTACCAGTCCCGCTGCCTGAGGAACAAACTACCAGCCTTACAGGACATCTACCAGTCCCGCTGCCTGAGGAACAAACTACCAGCCTTACAGGACATCTATCAGTCCCGCTGCCTGAGGAACAAACTACCAGCCTTACAGGACATCTATCAGTCCCGCTGCCTGAGGAACAAACTACCAGTCTTACAGGACATCTATCAGTCCCGCTGCCTGAGGAACAAACTACCAGTCCTACAGGACATCTACCAGTCCCGCTGCCTGAGGAACAAACTACCAGCCTTACAGGACATCTACCAGTCCCGCTGCCTGAGGAACAAACTACCAGCCTTACAGGACATCTACCAGTCCCGCTACCTGAGGAACAAACTACCAGCCTTACAGGACATCTACCAGTCCCGCTGCTTGAGGAACAAACTACCAGCCTTACAGGACATCTACCAGTCCTGCTGCCTGAGGAACAAACTACCAGCCTTACAGGACATCTACCAGTCCCGCTGCCTGAGGAACAAACTACCAGCCTTACAGGACATCTATCAGTCCCGCTGCCTGAGGAACAAACTACCAGCCTTACAGGACATCTATCAGTCCTGCTGCCTGAGGAACAAACTACCAGCCTTACAGGACATCTACCAGTCCCGCTGCCTGAGGAACAAACTACCAGCCTTACAGGACATCTACCAGTCCTGCTGCCTGAGGAACAAACTACCAGCCTTACAGGACATCTACCAGTCCCGCTGCTTGAGGAACAAACTACCAGCCTTACAGGACATCTATCAGTCCTGCTGCCTGAGGAACAAACTACCAGCCTTACAGGACATCTACCAGTCCCGCTGCCTGAGGAACAAACTACCAGCCTTACAGGACATCTACCAGTCCTGCTGCCTGAGGAACAAACTACCAGCCTTACAGGACATCTACCAGTCCTGCTGCCTGAGGAAAATCCAGAAGATCAGGTCAGACAGCGGTCACCCAGCACATGGCCTGTTCACCATACTGCCATCAGGCAGGAGATTCCACATCTAGACCAAAACAACCAGCTACTGAACAGCTTCTACCCACACGCTGTCAGGCTTCTGAACAAACTGTGAGGCTGAGAGACCCCAATACCGTTCACTCAGCCACTGATATATTATATTATATTATATTATACCGTTCACTCAGCTACTGCTATATTATATTATATTATATTATACAATACCGTTCACTCAGCCACTGATATATTATATTATATTATACAATACCGTTCACTCAGCCACTGATATATTATATTATATTATATAATACCGTTCACTCAGCTACTGCTATATTATATTATATTATACAATACCATTCACTCAGCTACTGCTATATTATACAACACCGTTCACTCAGCTACTGCTATATTATATTATATTATATTATATTATATTATATTATATTATATAATACCGTTCACTCAGCTACTGCTATATTATATTATATTATATTATACAATACCGTTCACTCAGCTACTGCTATATTATATTATACAATACCGTTCACTCAGCTACTGCTATATTATATTATATTATACCGTTCACTCAGGTACTGCTATATTATATTATATTATATTATATTATATATTATATTATACAATACCGTTCACTCAGCTACTGCTATATTATATTATATTATATTATATTATATTATACCGTTCACTCAGCTACTGCTATATTATATTATATTATATTATATTATATTATATTATATTATACCGTTCACTCAGCTACTGCTATATTATATTATATTATATTATACCGTTCACTCAGCTACTGCTATATTATATTATATTATACCGTTCACTCAGCTACTGCTATATTATATTATATTATACCGTTCACTCAGCTACTGCTATATTATATTATACCGTTCACTCAGCTACTGCTATATTATATTATATTATATTATACCGTTCACTCAGCTACTGCTATATTATATTATACCGTTCACTCAGCTACTGCTATATTATATTATACCGTTCACTCAGCTACTGCTATATTATATTATATTATATTATACCGTTCACTCAGCTACTGCTATATTATATTATATTATATTATATTATATTATACCGTTCACTCAGCAACTGCTATATTATATTATGTTACACTTTTATATTATTTATTCTGATATCGCTGCTTTGGACAATATCACTAAGTCACTTTAAATAGATGTATCTTCTAGATAACCTGCCTATACAAAAGTTTTTACAGATAGCCTCCTATATTTTATGTATATATCTTGTGTATGTTTTGTATAGTCCTTTATATATTTCAGTTATTACTATATGTATATTTTCTAGCTTATTTTTACTTTAATATTGTCTGTTTATTGTATGTTGGCACTGTTTTACATATATAATGCTGCCCTGCTGTATAGTTTTATCTGAGCCTCACCCCAAACATTTCAATGCATGTTATGTCCTGACATGATGTGCAAATGACAAATAAACTTGAAACTTGAACCCAGCACTGCTCCTCCGGGCCGTAACCCTCCCGGTCTACCAAGTACTGAAGAAGTCCCCCTTGTCTCTGAAAGTCCAGCAGCCTATGGACAGCCTATGGACTGGTGCCCCATCCATCATATCCGGCAGGGGTTGAGTGATGTCTGACGAAGCCTCCTGCAAAGGCCCTGCAATAACAGGTTTAAGAAGAAACATGTGAAACCAACGGGAGACTCTAAATCAAGGGCTAAGTCTGTTCTATATGTTACATCATTCATTTATTTAATCATTTTGAAAGGACCAATATATTTAGGTTGGAGCTTCATACTTCCCTCTATATTTGGGAAGTTCTGGTAGCCAACCACACAGTGGTTGACTACAGTCTTACACCTGTGTCTATCAGCCTGCTCCAGGAATCTACCACAGGAACCTCAGAGGAGGAGCCAGTCCATGGAACTAAGGGAGGTTGGTATCCCAGAATGCACTAAAAAGGAGTCATACAAGTAGTGGAACTTGTGAGAGACCAGTCTGTTGGGTTCTCATGACAGAAGATTCTCAAGAACAATATCTGTGTGCAATAATTCCCACCAATATCTCTGCGACAGTAAGGGAGCAATGAGCCCAAGTAATAAGTTGTGTGCCAAATTGAGCGGGAAGGTATATCTTCCCTGGGGGGCACGGGCTGGACATTGAAATATTGGTCAATGCCTTTGTAATGGCCTTGTCTATCTCCCATTGAATGGAGGAGATAGACATTTCAGGAGGAGGGATACGTTCAGGAGTGGCTGATTCTATTACGGAACTGCCGTCTTGGTGGCTTCGGGATAGGACGTCTGCTTTAGTGTTTCCAGAGCCTGGTCGATATGTAATATGAAAGTGAAATCGTGAGAAAAACAGAGATCACCTGGCTTGATGGGCATTCAGGCATTTTGCATTACGGAAATACTCTAAGTTCTTATGATCTGTTAAAACAACAAAAGGATGGTTCGCTCCTTTCAGCCGGTGTCTCCATTCTTCTAACACAAGTTTGACAGCTAGCAGTTCCCAATCTCCGATCTACCTCGACTATGAAAGTCTTGGACGGGTCTGGGTGTTTAAGAATGGGAGCAGTGGTGAAGACTTCCTTTACCTTTTCACAGTCCAGAATCGTTGTCACAAAACAGTCTGGCATCAAAAACAGGAGTTAGAAAACAATCCAGAGCTGTAGAAAACAAAAGGTAAAGGTTGTACATGCAATACAAACAATGGAATAAACACTCAGAAGATCACAAAATGGATCTACCAACCAAACTATGCTAAAGCCTGGGCTTAAAAACTAAACTATGTCATATGTCCATTACCACAGGTGACAAACAGTAGTATTCCGGAGATCTAGAGCACTGATTGGACCACAAAGTCATGTAAGTAGTCAAGTGATCTCCCAGAGGAGAGAGTCCAAAAGTCCACCATGAAACTTGGTAGATGCATGAGAACTACTATAAAAGGCAGATAAACATGGAAATCATGTAGTAAAACGTTGTACTCTCACACCAATCTAGGGTAATAATAGATACGTACGCAAACTCTTTCTCTCGCATTTTATCCTTGTTCCATGGAAGAGTTGAAGGCAGAAGACAAAGAGGACATCCAGATACTTCTCTTCAGACACTGTAATAAGGACACATGTCATTCATTTTCATTCCTATGCTGATGATTCCCAACTGTACCTTTCCATGAAGCCAGATTTACCACTAATCGCATAATCAAAAACAAGTTTTTTGCTTCTGAACTCAACAAAATGTATAGCTGTAGACCCTTAACACCTGTGAGGTACACTGTTTAGCCACCAACTTTCATTTCCTGACCTCCAACCCAACCTAAAGCTCTATCTCACTTCTCTTCAGTGACTCGCTGTCAGAAGTAGAATCGATTCCGAAATACTCCGTCTAACATACAAAGTCGTGAGCAGTTAAGCTCCAGACTACATCAGGGATTTACTACCTAATGTAAAGTCCAGGGACAAGTGTCGTGTGACCAGAAAATCCCATAAAACAGAGACATTTGCCTTCGCTAGGGGGTCGCAGAAGTAATTTCTTTTTTTTTTTTATTAATATATATTAATAACCAACATTTCAAAGCTTATTTCTGTGGCTGCACTACGTTAGGAAAGCTGTTTTGTTTCATTAGCTGCTCTCAGAAACTGCAGATGATGTTGTGTCCAGGTGTTTTGTCACTAGAGCAGGACCATAAAAGCCTACAGTACTGTGACATCTTAACAGCCCTCCAAGAACCTATTTATCTTGGAATGCAGGTATTCCTATAATTCGAAGACTAGAAGGGAGTGCCTTACGCTATTGAGCACTCTTCTCCTTCCTTCCGCTACACCAGGGGTGTTTAATTAGAGTTCAGTAAGGTCCAGTTGGTGGAAATGTCTTCAGGCCAAGGTCTGGACCATCATCTCTAATGTGTGTTCTGATTCAGTGGTGTATCCTGTTTACTGAAGTAGTCTAGTATCAGCATCTCATACCATCAGCTACTGAAACACCAACATACCGTTCAGTATATTTCAGTAGATTTACTGATTAAATGCTGAACTGAGTTAATTACTTATAAACTTCTAATAAATGTTTTTTTCCTTCACTTGAAGTAAACACAAGGTAAGATCTGCGTCTTCTTGTTAACTCGGTTTAACATCTTATCAGTTTCTCTCTCTCTTGTGTTCTTCTCTCAGACTTTCTCTTGTTCAGTGAGAGAAGGGAGCTCTTGGTTGTCCAGCCAGGACTTTAAACCTGGGCTAAAATGGTGTGAGGGTCATTCTCACACACACAAGAGATACGTGTCTATGTTTAATTCTCCACACTCTCAGAACATGTGAGATGTTGGTGTGGAGCTGTCTGTGTGAAGAATAAACATGTCTCGGTTCAGTCCTGGTTGAAAAGTTGTTTTTTGCTGCCGAGTTTCCTTTTTTTATCACTCCGTCTGAATGAGTCTTTCTCTGACTGATGCTTCCCGCTTCGTACCTCGCCTTACAACATACGCGATTGGTCAGTGAGTTTACTGCGCCGCAAAGCCCGTATACCATTGGATGTTTGTTGTAGGTCAAGCCATTAGCCTTATCCATTATTATCAAATTTGCTCTAATCCAGAAGATGCTGAGGTGGGAATGTGAATATAAATTATATATATATATATTATTTGTTCAGCTCAGGACCATTTATCCAAATAATTAATAATAAAATAAATAATAATGCTAGAAATTTGAGATGTTAGAGGACAAATAAAAAAAAGTGAGCTTTCCTTTTGCCTCAATGCTTCGGTTAATGACTCAGTTGGTATTTTAATGATCTGAGACGCCATCGTTTCATACCCAAAAGTAGCTGGATCTGAAGGTAACACTATTTCTTGTTTTCCAGGCATCCTAGTTTTGGATTATCCAAGAATTGCTCTGAGAAACACGGGGGTGAAGGGGGTAAATAACATCTCATCCCATTGGTACGAAGTTCTCAAGCAGTATTTGGGTCTATGTCTGGATACTGTTAAGAAGAGGATTCAGTACCCCTCTTTTTCTGGTGTTGTAACACAACAGCTTGTACAAGCTACAATGCTTAATGCTAGACTAAAGAAGATTCTAAAGAAGACCAGTCAAATTGAAGAAAAACCTGTGCCAGTGGATCATGTGGGCAAGTTTTCCACAGAGCACTGGACTGAAGCTCCATGATGGGAAAACTGGTCCAGAATGCAGGTAAACAGGGGCTCCTGGTCACAGCAGATGAAGCAGCAGCATCAGATCACAGGACGGGCAGCTGTTCAGCAGTAGATCACACGGGATGGGCAGTTGTTGAGCTTAACGAGAGAAAAACATAGATATTTAGTTCTCCTGTGAGTAACAGAGAACAGTATACAGTGTTAATGAGGTGCAGCAGTGACTCTAGCAGGTCTGACTATTACGGCATAACTACAAAGTGAGACCAGAAGGTAAAACGACATGAGGGCGCCCTGAGGGCTTGCCTGAACGTAGGTTTTTAGTCTAGACTTAAAAATAAGTCATAAAGATACATAAAGATAATACCGAAGTCCTTTTCTCTACCATAGACCAACTAATTAACCCTAATGTTTTTGATAGTGTGTCTCATGGTGGCCTATCTTCAATAAGTTTGCATTTCATTTAAAAAATAAAATGGTCCTGATAGGAGAGACCACAGTTCAGTCAGCTGGAACAAAAAACAATAACCTTCCTGATTAGCCAGTTACAACAATAATGACAACTTTGATAAACAAATTAAGGTCATCGCATGTGATGTTGATCCAATTCCTACTCGAAGATCTAAGACTTATTCTATGTACCCAAAAGGCCCTTTTCTCTCAAATATTGTTGACAGATGTGTCTAAATCTGTGTTAGCGAGTACTTCTCCTTTGCCGAGATAATCCATCCACCTCACAGGTGTGGCATATCAAGATGCTGATTAGACAGCACAGGTGTGCCTTAGGCTGGCATTTTGGCATGCTGACTGCAGGAATGTCCACCAGAGCTGTTGCCCGTGAACTGAATGTTCATTTCTCTACCATCTCCAAAGGCGTTTCAGAGAATTTGGCAGTACATCCAATCAGCCTCACAAAGCAGAGTACGTGTAACCACACCAGTCCAGAACCTCCACATCCAGCATCAGCATCACCTTCAAGATCATCTGAGACCAGCCACCCGGACAGCTACTGCAACAATCGGTTGGCATAACCAAAGAATTTCTGCACAAACTGTCAGTAACCGTCTCAGGGAAGCTCATCTGCATGCCCGTCATCCTCATCAGGATCGTCATCATGACCAACTTCAGTGGGCAAATGCTTACATTTGATGGCGCCTGGCACATCTAATCAGCATCTTGATATGCCACACCTGTGAGGTGTAATAATAATCAACCACTGAGTGATTCCCCTGACGTAACTTCACCCATTCAAGTGCCTTATCAGCCAAGCAAGATACTATAAATGAGATCTTGGCTTGATCAGAGCTACTCGGGAAATTTTGGAAGTAAACTCAACACTGAAGTAAACAACCACGCCACGTATCTGGATCACCCTCATATTTCTCCGGCGTACTAATGGGAAAAACAGCATGAGAAGCCTCAGTCTTGAGTAGCATTAACCTCTGTTTCAGGTAGGCTCATGTTCTGGAGCTAAGTAGTTAACCCCTTAACACTTGCAACTAGTTGGATCAACTGAGCATGCTGTTTGGACTGCTGGTGTACCAATGACTGGAAGGATTGGGTAACTCCAGACAATACCTTTTGGTCCCAGTAGTTATCCTTGTTCTGCCAGAGCATTCTCTGACTCAAACGCTTGCAGATGAAAACACTAATGAAATGAAGTTCTAATGAAAGATTCACAGTTCAGAATCGTTGTCACAAAACAGGCTGGGGTCAAAAAGAGGAGTTAGAAAAAATGGCAAACAATCCAGAGGGCAGAGTTGAAAAAACAAAAAGGTAAAGGTCATAAACACAATACGAACAATAGAATAAACGCTCAGTAGATCACAAAATGGATCTACCAACCAAACTATACTAAAGCCTGGGCTTAAAAACTAAACTAAGTATGTCTTATGACCAGTACCACAGGTGACAAACATTAGTATTCCAGAGATCTAGAGCGCTGATTGGAGCACAAAGTCATGTAAGTAGTCAGGTGATCTCCCAGAGGGGTCTGGGAGATTGAGTTCGAATCCACCATGAAACTTGGTAGATGCGTGAGAACTACCATTAAAGGCAGATAAACATGGAAATCATGTAGTTAAACTTTGTACTGTCATGCCAATCTACTCGCCATCGTGAACTGCTTATGTAAAGATCCAGGGTAACAATAGATACGTACGCAAACTCTTTCTCCCTCATTTCATCCTTGTTCCATGGAAGAGTTGAAGGCAAAGACAAAGAGGACACCCAGCTATTTCTCTTAGTAGATACTACCTTCAGGCACTGTAATAAGGATGCACGCCATTCATGTTCATTCCTATGCTGATGATTCCCAACTGTACCTTTCCATGGAGCCAGATTTACCACTAACCAAACAATCACACTACAGATGTGATAATCTGGAGGACAAACAAGTTTTTTGCTTCTGAACTAGTTGGTGTCTAGCCACCAACTTCTTATTTCCTGACCTCCAACCCAAGAGTCAAGGTTCTATACTGCTAAACGCCCTATCTTGCTTCTCTTCAGTGACTTGCTGTCAGAAGTAGAGCAATCAAGCTCCAGACTACATCAGGGATTTACTACCTTGAGGCCTATGTAAAGTCCAGGGACAAGTGTCATGTGAACAAAAAAACACATAAAAGAGAGACATTTGCGTTTGCTAGGGTCTTGCAGATGTTGTACTTTCTTTTTTGATCAATATATGTTAATAAAACAACTTTGTAAATATTTCTGTGGCTGCAGTACGTTTAGAAAGTTGTTAGAGCAGAAAATACAGTCTAATTTTCACTTTCAGGCTAACTTGAATTATTGGGAAAACCCCCAAATCTGGCAACCCTGCGTGACGTGGAAAGAACTGGTGAAACACAAGCGCACAGAAAGCAAGAACCTGTAGCTTAAAATCCTTAATGGAAATGCAAAATGCAGGTTTACTCATAATTCCAAGAACAAGTTCAGAATTAGCCCCATTAGTAGCACAGTGGAGGAGTTTGCATGCAGCAGAATCAGCGGTTCTTCTTTTCCTCCTATGTAAAGGAATTCTAGGCTACTGGAAGCTGGAAAATAATGTTAGTTTAACTCTGTTATAAATGAAAATAAAATAAATCCAATTTTTAGAAGAACTATCTTTACTGTAAGTGTGGAGAGAAATAATTCATGCCCCCTCTCTGCAGAGAGTTGATCACCCTCCCTCCTCCTCCGTTGATTGCCGACCATACGGTGAAGCAATCACAGCCCCAAGGTAGCATCCATCAAAAGTTGATGTTCACCCATCCTTGCAAGGAGTTGGCGTGATAGTTAAGGTGATACCAATCACCCCATATCTACTCTTAATCTCCATTTGTTGTCATCCCCCCTCCCTTAATGCTCCTCCCTAACCCTCAGGACTTCTACTTAAACCATATCAGACTAGTCGAGACTGGGTTAGAGATGAACTAGACTGGCTTAGAGACTGGACTTCATGGGACTGGACCGGCAACAGGCCAATGACCTAAGCTGTGCCCATGTATGCTTCTGCATGCACATGATTAAGACTGCTTTCCGACTGCTAACAGACTGATTGTGGTCGGCTGAGCAGTACTCATACATTTCTGTGTGTGTCAATAAACTTCAACGCTTAAGCTGAAGGACCAAAACAACCGAACTGGGACCCTCAAGAGGAGGTGGCCTTGGTCCGGTTACAAATTAACTCTGGAGCGGTTCATCTGTGGTGAGAACATGAACAAGTATTAGGTGTACTCCACAAGTTTGAGCTAAACATATTCTGTAGCCAGGTGTGCTTTGCAACATGGGATGCAGCAGATCGCGTAAACAGAGAACTGGAGAACTTTAGCAGTAACTCTTCTTCGCCAAGTCTGGAGCAGTACGTGCCCTCGTCAGCTGAGCGGTCTGTAGGTGTGCTATAGTTCATCGTCTTGTCCAGATTATTATTAGAGCTATGAACAGATGCTGTCTCTGCTGCTGCTCCAGGCTGAGCTCTACAAGAAACATGCAGTAGTTTGGGAAAACTGGATCTTCTCCCTGTGTTTACGTTCTTGCTCCCGCGTCAGATAGCTCTGACCAATCAGAGGAGACAATGTGCTCACGTGGTTTGTTGGGCTGCATTTTGGTGCATTTCGATTTTTGCCTGTGTGTAAACAAACCAAACGCTCCAAGTAAACAAACTCATTAACTGAGCTGGACCAGTGAAACGAACCACAGGTGTGAAAACGCTGTTAGATGATGAGGGATGTTTTCGTTTTGGTTGTTTTGTTAGAAAACACTGGTATTTGGGAAAGACCAATGTTTTTGTTATCCTCTCAGGTAGTGAAAGAAGACTGGTATTTGAAAAAAACAGTAGTTTTGTAACAGTATATCTTGCAGACAGTGAGACAAGGTCTGTAGACTGAAGACCAGAAGTTTGTGAGTTATCCTGTTGGATTTTATTAAAAATTTTTATTCTAGCGTTTGCTAGAAATGTTTGGAAAGACAGGGGGCCAGGAAAGTGCGGGAAGGTCCTGGCTTTGTTATCTCCGGCAGTGGGGGTCTTTATGACAACCCTAGGCTCGAGAACAAAACCCTGCGATGTTATCTTTAGACCCCCTAGGCTTGAGAACCACTCCACCCGGAAGTTTTACAAGGTGGCCAGGTAGCCCCTTTTGGCCTGGAGGCGTAGGAAGGAGGGCCATAAAAGACAAGCAAGCACAGTCATCTTTGAGACCAGGTTCAGACCAGGTTCAGACCAAGTTGGACCAGGGCAGACCAGGCTGTGAGAGCTCAGAGGAACGTCGGTATCGCAAGCCCTTCGAATAAAATTCATTCTGATGGCAAAAAACGAAGATACAACAATCCTCTCAGGTAGTTCAGGAACACTGGCTGTGTTTTTGCTCTAGCTTATTCTCCCGTTACCTCACCATGACTTCTAAAGGCCAAACTGCTCAGAAATGAGTTAAAGACTCTACTATAGAATTAGCACATTATTTAAGCGCAGGACTGAATTGCCTGAATGGACAGAGGTTGCATTTGAAAAGGTAATCGATGACTGGATGAACAGAATTAGAATTTTTTAGAGTTTAGAACTAGAATTAGCTACATGTGGTTGTACACAGCGGAATTTGACCTCCGCATATAACCCATCTGTGCAGTGAAACACCCACATATACACACACACTAGTGAACACACACACTAGGGGGCAGTGAGCACGCGTGCCCGGAGCCCTATCCACGGCACCCGGGGAGCAGTCGCGGCCTCAAGGATCGAACCATGACTGCCCGAACAACCTGAAGAGCAAATATGTAAATATGCTTTCAGTTATAGCATTAAGCATGATTCTGTTAAGCATTGTCTTTATGTCATTTAACAATACTGAAGGAAAACCATGTTTAAAAAACCATGTTGAAAACCATGGAGCATAAGTTCTAAGAAGCTGAGGCAATGATCTCTGAACTAGTGAGTGAATGTAGGAGGCATAAACGAGCTGCTATTACTGCCAAGAAAGCATGTGAAAAACTTCACTGTCCATTAACAGACGCTGAACAGCAACATAGCAAATCTAAAACTAAAGCTAAATGTCCTCCACCTGTAGTCACCCCACATGGACAGCCATGTTATACAAAGGATGAAGATCCTCTGGCATCAGTCAGACTTTATCTAGAATTGGCTGCAGTCTGCATGAGGGAGGCTGACCATTCTGATGGCAGTAGCCATTGAACCTCTGAGGAAGAATTTGAGCATGGGTCACACACTAGTAATGAAGTTCAAATGAGGCCATTGACAATCATATCATCTGAGGTACTTAACAAAGGAGGTGAAGTTAAAGAAACAAGAGTAGAAACTGCTCATGCTTCTTAAGATGTAGCTACATTGGACAACCTGTCCAAAGAGTTTAAACCTCCTAGAGAAATGGGGCTCGACTTTATTGAGCTCATGCAAAGGAGGAGAATCCTTTACTCATTGCATCCCAAAGATAGTGTTTCCATAACAAGCCAGGTGCTTAGCATAACAGACAGCAGGCAGCTTGCTGATAAGGTGTTGGGCGCTTTGGGTAATGAAGGCCAGGACACTGAAAGAGGTTGGAAAGCTTTCAATGATTGGATTATCTGTAAGTGTCGCAAAACTACTGATTGGGCGCAAATGACAAAGAGTCAGCTGCAGATTTCTGTGAGCGGTTGGAGAGAACTTTTCTGCGTCACTCTGGAATTGATAAATACAACAGTGAAAACATTGACTGTACAACTGATGGTCCACATTTTGGACAAATGGTCGAACTTAGACAAGCTCTGGTGACTGCTCTTCCAAACTGGCGTCAAACTAAATGAGGTGATCTTAAAAATGAGCTTGACTACTTAGACCAGGGGTTCCCAACCTTTTGCAACCCAAGGCCCACTTATCCCACCCCAAAACTTTCCACGGCCCCCCAGAATATTTTATATTGCCATTTAAAACCAAATACAGTTCAACCATCCATGCGACCTGACTGCATCATTACACAACAAAAGAAACAAACCATCTACAGCACTTTCTGTCACTCACCTAATACGATGGCTGATGTTGTTTACCAGCTACCAAGTGGTGGATGTCAGGTTGAAGTGCAGAAAGTTGCAAATGGAGGTCTGGCTCAACACTAAGCCTATTCCTGTATTTGGTCCAGCCTTTCCAGCCTTTGCTATAAGCTGTGCAACACGGTAGGAAGCCTCAACAGCTTTAGCATTATCAGTTCCAGAGCAAGCCAATTCAAGGGTCTTTTTCCTGCTTTGGTCTTCTTTAAGTTTGTTCTCAAAAAATTCCACAGGTTTAGACTCATACTCGTTATGTTTAGTCTCCAAATGTCGACGTAACTTGGTTGGCTTCAACGCTTCATTTGCCAAGACCCCCGAGCACACAGCGCAGAGTGGTAGCGGCTCGTTTTCTGTTCCTGTGCACGTGAAGCCTAGCGCTAGATACTCACTGCTGTGTTTTCTTCTTTTGGATTTATACTTGCTTTTCTCGGTTCTCTCAGTAAGAGATACAGCAGCTGCTTCACTTGTAGATGGTCCAGCTTCAGGGTCTTTTGTTGTCAAAGACCCTGTTTTTAACCATGTATCCATGATGTGTACATAAGGCAACAGCTTCACTCAGACTGAAGTAGCTAACTAGCTAGTTAATCCACTAGCTAGCGCTGCATGTCATGTGACTGTACTACACCAAACTAATCAACAAACTCAAACTAAACACGTTTTGTTTAGCAAATCATACATATTTTATAATAATATAATAATATATAATAATATGCTGAACTATCTATTTATTGGAGAAAAATACTAGCCCCCTTGCAGTACGTCTGCGGCCCACAGGTTCAAAACCACTGGCTTAGACTATGATTTAGAACCTTGCAATGTCCCAGCATCTATACATGTACTTAGAGAGAAGAGGTCTACCTCAGGTTTCAGACAGAACATCTCGAACCTGAAGACAGACACGTCTTTTAAGTGTCACTACTGTCATAAACCTGGTCATTGGGCGAGGGTCTTTCGCAAAAAGTAAACAGATAAGCGCATGGGTGTGAGGATGATGGGCAGCTCAGCAAGAAATCCCTTTGGGGGAATTTCACAGGGCGTCCCAGTAGAAAACCCTTTTCAAGAACCTTCACAGGAGCTGTTATCTTTGATATTCAAGACCATTCATGGACTCACAAAACAGCTGTCTTTGGTAATGAAGACCATGGAAAGAGTTACAGGTGTATCAACAGTTTCATCTGCTCCTGGTTTTGACTAAAATGATCTGCTGCCTTATCTTATATCTTAGTTAGCTAAGAAATATCCTATTGCCATTATTTATGCAAGCTGTACAAGCACTTTTTGATTTAGTTCACAAGCAACGGGTACTAGGGCGAACTTGTTCAGTTGTTGTGCTTGTGTATGTATGTAACGATTGAAGGCCTGCTATTTTAAAACCACTATACGGTCTGCCTAAAAGTAACATAGCTATAGTCTGAACTGGGAACTGGACTTGGCTGAACTCAGATGTAAGAATTAGTCCAGATGGTGTCTGGACCAAAGAGGGAAAACTAGTTGCATTTGAAGAATTACTTTTTACCTTAGCGTTTGAATTATAATGGGATAGAAAACATTTTTTTAACTGTTTGTCAGATTTCTAAGTTTGAAGAGACACTAAAATCAGTATATGTAAGGAAAAAGAAAACTACTACTGAGCTCCTACATAGGCAGCATTTTACATCATAGTATGCGCTCCCGACATGTAGACTGTCCCAGTTCTTACATACCTTAAACATACTGTCTACTGAGGAACCTTATTTAGACCTGATTTTAAGGAAGCTTTGAACTCTTCCTCAGCCGCTAAGACAATCCCATGATGCAACACAGGCTAATCTAGGAGCAGTGAAGTGGTTTTAAAATGTGAGTTATTTTGATTCTCTCTGGAGTTTTAATGTGTTTCTGGTCATATAATCACACAGAACAGTATTTTATTATCAACTCTGTAACGAGTCGTTCACCATTTACACTTTTATACTGAGACATTAGCATTTATGCTAGCAGATTTTTAAACCTCTGCCTATTGTTTTGGATGCCGGCCGGTAGCTTAGCAACCAGCTGAACCACCGGTGGCGTGCTGCAGTGGGGGGAACAAGCCGTGACGCAGTCTCTCTCTAACTAGAGCGTCTCAGTAATCTGTTTTATGAGGAGAGATGAGGAGAGAACGCTGCTACTTAAACAGCTGCTACCTAGACAGCCTACTTAGACACTCACTAGGTTTTGAGACACAGCCATTGTTATATGTCTCTCACTGTAAGGTTGCGTCTGCACCCCAGAACATCAGTTTGACATAAGGACAGTTTGAGAGGGGGTGGGTGAATCACAGAGCCTCAGGGTAGAACCATGTTTTTAGGACGTGGGGGCCGCCCCTGTAGGTGAAGATTTGAACACACTGTGTGTAACCATACCAGCCCCCTCTGAGGGACAAGTACTGGGGAATAGCAGACAATGTGATTAGTGATAAATAACTAACACTGATGAACAGTTCACTGCGGAAGTATTTCTTTTTGCTTGTTACATGTTAACTGAAGCCGGACGGCGTTCCAGCTCAGCTTGACTTCCTGTGGACAGGAATTTCAGAGCTGACCCTGCAAAATTAAAACTGCAATGACACATCACTGTGTACAAGAAAACTATTCAAGATCCTACAGATGTCTTAGTGTTCTGCAGGAACATTGCATTGCGAAGTAGCAGCCTTCCACAGTTCTAACCATTGGCTACACTGTAAAAAACTGATTCTAATTCTACTTAAAAAAAAGCACACAATAATCAATCAATCAATCAATCAACCTTTATTTATTCTCGGAAATACATTGACCCTCATTTTCAATGCAGCCGAGCATATACAATTAAAGGGATTGAAAACAAAATGAGCAAAAATAATAAATGAAATATAAATTTTAAATAAGCATTTAATATAAATGCATAAAAAATAATGTAAAAAATGTAAGAAAATTATTATAAAAGAATATAAAAGAATATAAAATAAACATATTACATACACCAAGATAATAAAAAGTTGAAATGCTAATAAAAAATACTCAATGAAACAATCATGATAAAAAAATAGATAATTATAATAATAAAATAATAAAGATAATAAATAATAATAATAAAAAATAATAATAATAAAAATAAAAAATAACTAAAATAAAAGTAAAATAAAACAAACATAAAAAGATAAAAATAAATAAATAAATAAGAAGAAGAAGAAGAAGAAAAAAATAAAATCCTAATTGAGAGATTTATTCATTTAAAACAATTTCTAAATATTTGTATGTTTATTGAACCTAAAGTTTGCAGTATAACTCAACTCAACAAGCTCATCAAAATCTACTTAAATTTTCTAGAGCAACATTGGTGAACTCGGTTGGGGCAACTTACCTTCATTCAGGTGGAATCTAAAGGCAAGCTGCAAAATGGGTGTCATCGTAAACGTTTGATATACGGTGGGTTTCTTATCAACTCAAGTATTAGTATTTCAAAACCTAATATAATATAAAATAACTCTGCAAGAGTGTATTTGCAGATGTATGTCGGCATTAAACTGATTTGCTTTCTCAACTGTGAGGTTATTTTTCCTCTCGTTTGACTTTCTGTTGAAGCCCTACTGCTCATATTACAAGTTTGATAACCTTAAATGTCATGCCTTTTGGTGCTTGTATGCATAAACGTAATCAGAGGAGTTAAGCCGAATCGATGTATATGAACATGCTCTTCTCTGGATAAACGTAATTTGGGAAGTCTTGTTTTCAAGCTAGGGTAACTAGTTAGGTACCAAATGCTAACACGTTAACTCGTTGTGTGGACGAGGAGGGGAGCTGGTAAGTCTGTTTTGCTAGCGAGATAAATAGCTAAACGCTAGCGAGCAGACTCTATGAGTGGACACAGAGCGGGACCCAATATTAGAAAGGCGAGCTAGGGTTAGGGTTAGGGTTAGTTCAGGGTGTTAGGGTTAGGGTGGTTCAGACTGGGGATATTCTTTTGGTTACCCAGCTGGCACACAACCGCCCTTCAATGTTGAAATGTGGTTGAAATGATGTCCGTTGGATTTTTTTAACTTCATTACCCAGCTGGCATTTCAATGTTGAATCAGGGTAATGTTATGGTTGAATCAACGTTGGATTTTTGTTGATTTTGAAGTGAATCTTAATATGGCAACGTTGTTTCAACGTCGGTTTTTCAACTTTGATTAAACCTTATTTATACACGTACATTTTTCATCATAGCGTGCCACATAGCCGACTACTTCATTCCGGATCTGGATTTCCTTCAGTCCAGTTCCGCGCAGCAGTCACAACTGTTTAGCGGATTCAGCCTGGGTCCGCTGCGTGTTTGGGTCACGACTCTAGATCCATTTTATTGATGATTAATCTGCTTAACACTCGCACTCACTTCACATCTTCGGTACAATTTCAGATTTCATATGTAGTCGTTATATGGATCCGGTCCAGAGCCGCGGAGAAACACAGCATATTTTCTAACGGACCCTTAGATTAGGTTACAATCAAGAACGTTTTTTAAACCTAAATGTGATTTTGTATAGGTTTGTACAGGTTAGTGCTGCCGATGTATTTGTGTTTTATGATTCTCCATCTTTACATTCTCTTTAGGCAATCAGTTCAGCTAGCAATGCTAGCTAACATTAGCTAGCCACCCAGCCAAACAAACGCTGATAACTTCAACTTGTTGTGCTTCTCAAACGCACTGCTATGTCTTTTTTTATATAAAATAAACTTATTCCTGTAATGAATCAAGAGTTGTGTTTAATGTTCAACAGAAACTACCATGGGACCACAATCTAAAAAAATCGCTAACTAACTTTTTGTTTCAATGTTGCAGTTCCACCTTAAATAGCGCTACAGTTACAGTCTAGCCACTCAGGTTACTGAGTCACTCAGGTACCATTTAAGTTGGAATTCTCAAAAGGAGCTGGTGGATGCCCTTGTCTGCAACTGTTTGCAGAATTAAAATGATAATAATGATAGTATAAAGTTGCGTATTAGGAGAATGTAGTGAACATTAAACTGAGTCTGAAATGAATTAACAGTAAAAACATAATAAAACATTGGAGACACAGAGTTACTATGCTGGGCTAATGGTATACACATTTTCACTAGGATCTTTTGCTTCCATTCAAGGATCATTTTGCTACCATTTGTGTTTTACAGGTTTGGATTAATCTAATGCATTTTAGGTAACACAGGTTGATATGTTTGTATTTTATAGATTATTACTACAGCCTAGTTCTAACCCTAGACAAAAAGATCTAACAGCAGCAGCATGTAAGTCTACTTTAGTACTGTTCAATTGAACTCATTTTGCTTCGCTAATGCAACTCTTTTGTAAAAAGAAGTGTGTTATATGTTGAAGTGTGTTTGGTGTTCAGTCCCTCTTTGATAGAATCATGCCACAGCTGAACTCTGAGACGTCAATTCTCCAGTTGCCCTGTGACCTGTGCACAGACTCTTTCATTGGACCCCCTGATCAGCCCTGTGTTACCGGACAAGGTGAGTTACATTTAGTTCAAGTATTATTATTTTTACAGGTTTGGATTTATCTAATGCACGTTGTTTTTCATAGGTTACACAGCATAATGTATCCAGCTTATATGTTGGGGCCACAAATACTGAATAAATTAAATAAATACATTCTAAGTTGTTATCTGATGGTTTTACATAAAAGATATGTGACTTGTACATGCATTATGTACACTACTGTGTACTGAATGGAAGACTATATTTATCTACATTATTGTACAATGTGTAGAACAGTACATAGCATGAACCTCAAAAATGCTGTTCCTCCTTCAAATACAAATCCTACCTTTACAAAATAGGGATGGTACAACAAGCCGATTCCCAAATCCCACTTTGTTACCCAATCACCACACCTGGGCATTTTAAATACTGAATAAATGTGTTCTATGGCACCAATGAGATGTAAATGTAAATTTTTATTTATTGTAAAACAGTAAATGTCTATTACTATTTGTATCTGTGGCCCATAAGGTCCTAGCTAAACCACTGGTTTTAATTGTTTCTTGTCTTTGACTCCTCATTGTACATGTGTAGTGCTAATGCAGTTTTGTGACTCTCCATGAGGGAGAATCAAAGGGGGGAATTGAGAGAAACAATTCATACCCCCTCTCTACAGAGTCAGCACCAATCACCCCCTCATCTACTCTTTATCTCCATTTGTTGTCACCTTAATGCTCCCCCCTAACCCTCAGGACTTCTACTTAAACCATGTCAAACTGGAAGAGACTGGGTTAGAGATGGACTAGACTGGGTTAGAGACTGGACTTCACTGGACTGGACCGGCAACAGACCGATGACCTAAGCTGTTTTTTTGGCGTCCATTCATTTAAAGCATTGAGTCTTACCATTCTAATATTTCTCCATACAAGGGAAACCTCTTTGTCTCCGTCTCCACCTGCCCAAAGATGGGTTAAACTCATTTGTTTGAAGGGCAGGTGTGGCCATTCAGTTTCCTATATAGACGACTGGTTCTCTTCTATCCAGCTCAGACATCAGAGGCTTCCTCTGAGACTCCACCAGCTCCACCATCTGCTGACCAGACAACACCAGCCACACCTCTCTGGGCCAGAGCTCCAGCTCTCCAAGCCTCGTTCCAGGTCTGCAGTGTTTCTGCTTTGCTGATTCTTTGACTAACATTCATTTGTTTAACAGGAACCGTTCAGATACATATTGATACGTATGGACACTAAATATAAAAAAAATATGTTTGTTGACAACCGTTTGATGACAAAGATGAGACCATCATTAAACACTAACTGTAACTTTATTATCACGCAATTTTATTGATGAAAAAAATCATATCATATCTAAAACATATCAGGATGAGCACAAGGAGGAGTAACTGTTTTATAGAAAGTTAACATTAAATAGAGAAAGAAATGAGGTGAACTCCATCCATCCATTATCTGCAGCTTAATGCCGCTAGTCAGGGTCACGGGGGGGCTGGAGCCAATCCTAGCGTCATCGGGCGAAGGCGGGGTACACCATGGACAGTTCGCCAGTCCATCGCATTGCCATGAGGTGAACTCCAGTCTTATTTTCAGTGTAATGAATCTGGAATGTAACATGGAATGTGTTATATCTGTAGGTTAGCTATGGGGACATAAAATAGCTGGTAAGAGTACCACACACCTCAAGCTTTACGTTAAGGATGACCACTTATGGTAGGTCATGATAGGTTTTGGTAATGAGTGACATTTCACCCCCTTTAACGTTCAGCAGTGGCCATATTGGATGAATTTAACTGAATTTAACTAGCAACCTCTAGAAAAAGAATAGTCAGTCTGCCCTGTTATAACAGTTTGTGTTATTTCTAATGCATGCTTTTGATGTGGAGCTAGCGTCAGTGTTTTGAGCTGTATTTGCAATTAGATGAAGAGTGTGCAGCCTTTCAGAACTTTAAGAACTTTAAAAAGAATTCAGAAATTTCAGAACTTTAGAAAAACTCAAATAAAAACGTATGAAAATACCTGAATCTAATTTGTAATACAATCCTAACCATATATACAGGTGGCTTTTATGTGTGTTGTTCTACTGAGAAAACGTGGACACCCTGCCAGCTTAGCTTGTAGCTATGAACGTAGTCAAGGCTTTCCTTTGGCTCTTCAAGGCAGTCTTCCAAATGGAGGACAGCTGACGTAGAGCTTATATGCAGATACAGGTTACAATGTAAGATGCAAAACAGAACATTGGTGTGGAAAGAACACAGAAAGATTGAAAATACTTTATTTCCTTTATTAATACAGAGTAAAATATGAATCAATATGGAATAGATCTTCTAACTGAAGTCTTATTCATCCCATGACCCTTGCAAAAACAGCCCAGAAGACAAGAAGAGGAAAGTAAAAACATATGTTCTTTGTTTTACAAATACAGGTTGTTAAAGTTGTATAAAGTTCAGTGTAACGCCCAGTGAGTGATTAGCCAATAGGACCCATGGGACAGCATGTCTAGCAGACTTCAAATCCAGTCCTTTCCCAGCTCAAGATCTATGCTGTAGGCTGAGCTGCAGCATCAGAACGCTTTGCAGGCCTAGATACATATAAACTCACATAGAAATACCTCAGTATGGAAGTTTGTACTCCTGCTACTGTAGGCGAGCTTTACAAAGCGCCCCTTTTTACACTAAAATACATGTGAGACTAGGGCTGGGCGATATGGGAAAAAATCTTATCACAATATTTTTTTTCATATCAGTCGATATCGATATATATCACGATATAAATCAAATCACTATTTCCTTTTTACTTTAAGTGAGATATGAAGGTATCAAAATTTAATTTTTTTCTAAAATTGTTTTTTATTTTCAGACAAATAGACAAATGTACTATAGAACATTACACAACTGTATTAACCACACACACACACACACACACACACACATATATATATATATATATATATGTGGGTTTTTGGATTATAAAGTCAACTTTGCCTCAGTGTTCTCACTCGAACTCATACAGTATTTATATTTATGTTTATCGATTACGAAATTACGTCGATTAGCATAACGTGCGTCGATGCGCTGCAAAGGTGGCCGCGTCTACTGAAAGCATGGATTTATCCGGAGCGCGAGCTGCAGCTGCAAACAATCTCTCACCTACATCTAACGTTGTGGGAGTGTTTCACACAGAAACACAACAGTGTGGTGCTCTGTCAGCTCTGCACAACACAACTGTACAGCTGCTACACACAAACACTTGAAGATCAAACACCCCGTAGCGCTTCATCAACACAGCAGCAAGACAGCACCTGTTTACTAGTTGTTCTTATCTTAGCAGATTATTTATAGATTATTAACACGTGTAACATGTTTCTTTCAGTAGTAGTTTAACATTTTCTGTCGTTGTTTTTTCTTATTTTATTCTCTCTGCTCGACTGTGGTGTCTGCAGTAACTTATTACTAGCGCGTGGGTTAAGCTGCAGCTACGCCCACACTCTGCACTGTGTGCTTCAACCAAACACGAAGTGGCTGGAACTCCAGTTCAGCCACCTGATTGGTTTGGAGCGGCGCTGTTCTCATTCTCATTGGCTGTTCGTGTTGTCTCTCAAAAAACGGACGGAACTAAATTCTACCGACTTTCTATCGACTACGTCTTATAGTTCTATCGAGGAAACGTTATTTCACGATAATTATCGTTATCGTTTTATCGCCCAGCCCTATGTGAGACACTATTACAATAACCCATGGAGATTATCTGATTAATTTGAATAGCAGAAAAATAATACATGTAAACACAAAATGCAGCTTAAATGATTATTCCATATTTTTTTGAAGATTTATGCTAAACCCATATCACCCATCCATCCATCCATCATCTGCCGCTTTCACTCATGCACTCACGCACACACTCACACCTACGGGCAGTTTAGAGTGAGGATCCTAACATGCATGTGTTTGGACTGTTTGGACCGGAGTACCTGGATCAGGATTTTCTGGTTCCATCAGTCATGACAAGTTGTCCAGGTCCTGCAGAAGCAAAGCAGCCCCACACCATCACACTACCACCACTGTGTTTATGGTTGGAGTCCCAGAGCCTTTGTAACCCTTTCTAGACGGTAGAGTTCAGTGACCATGTCTGGGCGTGGTGGTGAAACTGAACCCAGTAGAGTATGTCAATCAAACTAACTACATTTCCCCACTGTTCCCCATCTCTCCATTTCTCCCAGTAGTTTCTATCAAAATAGGTTGAAGCAATTCTGAAGACAGTAAGGGACCGTCTATAAAGTGCGGTACACTTCACAAACATAACATAATGGTTTATATGTATAACATACACATCTAAAATCGCTGGTAGTGTACAGAGAGTATCTTCATATCTCTACATATGGCTTAACAGTTGTGATTTAATACTTATATAACTAAAAAAAGTCTTATCTTTCAAAATTAAAGGTTGCAGTATATTCACCAGATGAGTCTGTGTTCAGCAACACAAGCCATTTGAAGTCATTCGGATGTATAATAATAATTATAATTATAATATAACAGCAATTCATTACCTTTAATAAATAACTAAATATCAACCAAAGCATATCATACCAAAGTAAAGATTGTAGTATGTTTGTAAGAAGTGTTTTAATAACCTACACATGATTTTATTTTACAGCAGGCTCATGTGTGTCTAAGTTTTAGGAGTTTTAGTCTTGTTTAGTCTTGGTTTAGTCTGTATGTATGTCTGCATTGTTTACCACAGCTCTGTAAAAATAGTGGATTGACATAATCTGTGTATTTCAGTTTCAAGTATCAAATAACACATACAGATTCCCCATTTCTCTGAATGTTGTATGTTATTGAACAGTACAGCACTTTATAGACTGCCCCTTACTGTCTTAAGCATTGCTTCGACCTGTTTAGATAGAAACTACTGGGAGAAATGGAGAGATGGGGGACTGTGGGGAAATGTAGTGATCGTACTTTGTTCTCTGCTTCACCACCACTTACACAATGTTGTTTCAGAGATTTAGGAGGCTGTTTGTTAGTTAGTTTGTGAGCTACAGCAGCAGTGAAACCCCACTACAGCCTAGTTCTGTAGTTTCACCCCAAGAAATATACCACCGATATCACACAAAAGCACACAGGTGCGTTCAGAGATACACAGAGATTGAACTGTAGTTTAGTGTAACATTTACTTGGAGTTCAGGAGGGCAAATACAGGTAGAACAATAAAATTCAACTTTATGAACAACTTAGTTTTAAAAATATGTCAAGGAGGATCAAATGCACTTTCGTACCTTGACCCCTAAAAACAATAACCCAAGGGTATACTGGCCATGCAAGTTCTCTTAAAATGGTTAGAGTTCATCAGTAACTAGAGCTGGTGTCAAATACTCCAGCTAGGTCCCCACACTGGAGGCTACACAAGCCACACACACACAGGCTGTAACACCTCAAAAAGGAGTGACTTGTACCACAGCAACCCAAGTGTAAAAGGAGTGAAAAGGGAAATTTCCCAGGAGGGTAACCATCAGCTAAAGAAGGACACCTTGCACCAAGATGCTCTAGAACAAAGTAAAGAGACAAAATAATGAAATCACAGCCAGTAATCCTACTATAAACCCCATTCAACCCAAAAGTGACAGGGTTAAATCAACATCTCAAACAAAAACCCAAAGAAAATACACAATTCTTTGAACATAAAAGAAAACGAAATAACAATATAAAGAGAGAAAAAAATAAAGAAACTAATAAACCCCACAAAATATCAATCCAGGCAAAACAGCAGCAGACTTCAGGGAAGGCTCTGCCTGGTACCACCTAGGCTGTCCCAGTGGTGATACTCCAGAGAACCTATTTAAAAAGACACTTTAATTAAAATAAAATGCTGCAAAAATGTAATAAGGAAGCCCTTAGCCCCGCAGCTAACGAGCAGATGTACCTTCAGGCTGGAATTACTAGTACAACTTGCTCGGATGCAATGCTTCCAGTGTCTGTTTCATGCCCGGAATCTAAAAATCACAATCTTTATTCAAAAAGAAACCTAACCATGCACGCTAACTCTGGAAAATAAGTGAAAATATCCCCAAACCCACCTGTTATCAGGCACGCCAACCATGCACACCTACAGGAGAGGCATCTGCTATTACTCTCCATTATATGATAAAAACATGCCAACACATGAAGTGTTACATTGTTCCAAGTGCCTACCTTGCCATGTTCTGAGTTTTTAGGCTGATGCTATTGGCTATCAGCGTGGTGAATCCAAGGTAGGAGGAAGAGACACCCGTTTTCTGGCAGACTAGGTTCCTTTCAACCAGACTAGAGGTGGGCGGATCGATCTAAATATCGGTAATATCGATACCGATGCTGGTATTGATATTGATCAATACTCGTGTAAAAAGATCGATACTCAAGCACTGACTGCTGCGCATGCGGAGTCATCAAAGCCTGCTCTCTGTCAGTGCTGTGCTCAATGCGCTATGACAGCACGGAGCCAGAAGTGCACTGAATGGAAGAAATTCCTTAATTTTTTTTATTATTTTATTATATTGTTAGACAGAATAAGTTTGAAACTGTTTACAGTATTTGTTGTGGTTTGTTACTTTTGTTGTATTGTGGTTTGTCAGCGCTCTACCTCTGGAGATTTTGTTTTAGGTAGTTTTTACCTCAAAAAAGATTTATTTTCCTTAATGTTAAGGCAAACTTTGTTTTGTTACTGTGGCATTGTTTCAAAACAAAAACGTTGATTGTTATAATAAAGTATTTTGTTGTCATATACAATGTTTTGCCAAATTGTTTCCTAGGTCTTTTGGATCCTTTGGATCTATGAAGCTTAATTATTAAAAAGTATCGGTATCGGCGATACTGGCCCTGTGTTTACTTGGTATCGGATCGATAATTCCCGGTATTGCCCACCAACGAGGAAGCCTGAGCTTAACCCAGCGCATGCTCACCCAGCCAACGTGACAGGGAGGGGAGGGGGAACTGCTCCTCAACTACGGTGGCTGCCCAAGCCCAAAAAATGGAAGCCCAGTGACAGCTCTACCTATAACAATAAGAAGTGATAAGACTATTAAATCATTACTGTAAGTGATAAACCAGAGTTTTATCTAAGCTGTCTCTTCTGTCAGCTCCTCTGCGTCCACCATGTTTGAGCAGTCAGTCACGAAACCATCAACCATCATGGCGTTTGGTCCATGTCCTGTCCCCAAACTGTCTCTGAAAACCTGAGCGCAAAACTCAAGACAGTTTGAGTGTGTTTATGAAATTTGTGGGTGCGGTTCCTCTTTCTGTGCTCGCGAGTTTCACGTTTATGCTCACTACTGAACATTTACACACGCAAAATGTTAAAACGTGAAGCTTTAAATGTTTCACCTCCCGTTTTTGCACATTTTGAGCTTTGACATCGATGTGACGGCATAAAAGAGGTCACTCTTTTTTCACACAGTGCAGGAAAGAATGAACAGCATGCTTCCTTCATCAATTCAAAGCAGCAGTTTGTGTTTATATGGATTCTTTGTGTAACATTAAAAGGTATATATGTAAACACAGAAGCAGTTGGGAAGGGGGCAAACACCTTTTCACAGCAGAGGACAGTGCCCTGGAATATACAGCTAGGAAATAAATGTTATGTTATGTGTGTTGCAGTCATGGGGTCCCCACGGTGGTCTGGCCTGATGCTGTTGGCCTCACTGATTCTACTTTACTGGATGACCTCCTCCGCTACCGCCAGCCCCCCAGCCCTCTACGAGGTCAAGAGAGACCTGAAATTTGAGGACAGAGAAAAAACTGAAAAAACCCTAGGAGCTGTAACAAACTCTCTGACTGTATTTAAAGAGGTGATGGGAAAGTTTGACACAAACACTTTGACAGGTATAATGAAGAACCTCGCTAACTTTGTCAGTGTGGCGCCCCTTGTTGGATCTGTGATCTCCTCTGTCATCAACATGGCCTTGATCTTCATTCCTCAAGAAGACCCGGTGCTGAAAGCGATGAAGGAAGGGTTCGCTGAAGTCAACAGAAAGCTGAACTCGCTCTCCAACGATGTCAAGAACCTGGCAACAGACGTGCAATGGTACAACTACATCAGCGCCTACGTACAACATGAAGACCACATCCTTAACGGCTGGAAGAAGTTCAGAAAGGCTTTTAAGTCTGGGCGTATGAACATGAAAAACAAGATCTTTGACAGACACGGGTACGAGCATATCGAGGCCAGCGTGAACAGCCTCTACCGTTACCTGACGAAAAACACCATATCTCTTAGTGAAAACCTCAACCAACTGCTGAAGAACAAGTTTAAATGTGACCTACGTGTGATCAGCCAATATAACCTGTATTTACTTTCTTTGCTGTGGAAGGGTATGGTACTCAAAGAGGTCTACTTGAAAGGGTCTGGTGGTTACACATCAAAAGTAGAAACTAAACATGGCAAAATGTTCAAGAAGGTCTATGAAGCTCAACAGGCAATTATAGAGTCTTGCCTGACCGACAGTGAGAAGTACATAATGGACGATGTGAAGGAGATCGCCAATGCTCAGAGTCCTGATAAACGAGAAGTCATTGCTAAGAATGTGAAAAATGCTCTGGACAAGAAGTACAGCTGGTACAACTGGGTGGTGCTGGTGTATGACAAATATAAGGAGGATAAGGAGTACATATACGTGTACCACATGAGTAAGATCACCATTGGCGAGATCATTGTGGCTTATACCTACACTCTGAAAGTAGACCCAGAAAAAGAGAAACAAACTCAAACATCAGTCACACAGTTAGTAAACACTTGTTTTAAAGAAAATCAGAAATGTGAGTTTGAATGCAGTGCTCCTTGGGGACATGTGAAGGGAGTTCCTAAAACATTAGATCTTAAAGATTTTGCCAAAGTAACACATGCCACCTATAAGTATGAACCTGTAGTGCTCCCGAAAGCAGTTTATCAAAAAAACTGTTTGTTGCCGAATCATTATTCATATCACATTTTTGTGTATAACTCCAGGAAGATGCCAGTCTGCGAACAAAACCCATGTAAGAACGATGGACAGTGCAAGCAACTGCTGAACTCCAATGAATGGCTGTGTGTTTGTACAAACGGTTATCATGGAGAAACATGTGACAAGAAAATGAACCCAACGTTGAACCTGAATATGGCCCATCCATCTCGACGAAGAGGATGAAACTGAAAACCATCGAGTACGAACTGGATAGCTTCATCAACGGGTGGATATCAGGTCTCAGATTAAAAACGCTAAAGTTACGCTGACCATGACAAGTTCCTCTTCAGTTTCCTCTGCTGAGCTTTTTTCATTCCCTGTTTTCTGATACGGTTTCATTGAGTTCAGAGTCCAGTGTTTAAACAGTGTAACCCTCTGTTGCTCTTCAATGGGCCAGTCTCTCTCTCCCTCTCTCTCTCTCTCTCTCTCTCTCTCTCTCTCTTTGTTGCTCTATTCAGCCCCCAATTAAAAGTTGGCAGATTTCACTCGCAGTCCTGGTTTCCTGTTTTTAGATGTACATTTTTTAGACTAATTTGAAGTTAAATATGGGTTTAGGCCTACCTGTTTCAAGATCAGCCAACTTGTTTCATGAACATCATAGTCATACTTCACTAATACTTAGTCATTAAACTTCAAAAGGCAAAAACAATGTCATAAAGAATTATTGGCTAATATATAGTGTATCTCACCTATTACTATATTAATTTGATGTAAAAACAGCATTTTCTGCTTCTTTCAAATGTTTTTACACTTATCAGAGCTGGATTTCCAGACGGGAAATTTTAAAACAAGCCCACAAAACAACAAATTACTAGTTGGGAGTTTTAGTCTGGTGGACTAAATTATTTTATGACGTGAGATTTTTTTAAATAATATCTCCCCATTTATACAGCGTCAATATGACTCTCTCCAGGAGACTCAATCCTCAATGCTCTATATACATATAGAGGTATATAGAAATCTATAAGTAGAAAATATACACAGAAAAACCCTCAGAGCTCAAAGATTGGCAGGTAAATACGGCAGTGGCGAACTACACACAGCAGACTCAAACTCTTACCACTGTCTCAGTTTCAGCTCCAGATCTTCTAAATCTAATGTTACGCAGCTGTTACTTACAACTAAACTTACAATCCACCAACACCTACTCACAACGTTCCAGTCTCCCAGCTGTACTCTCAAAATCCAACGCTTCCAACACTGGAAACAAATAAGAACCCAATTTTTTTTCTCATCCAAAATGCAGCCCAGAATCTTAAACCCCTGTTTACTAAATCAAAGTCGACCTGCTACTGGGCTTTATAACGAAAGCAATCAAGCAGCCTTGTGTAGCGGTACCCTCCCCACCAAGAGTGTAGGAGCGGGTTTGACATTGACATATACTCTAAAATGTTAAGCTGATTCCACTGTAGGTAAGGTGTCCATTTATTTATTTTTGGTGTCCATTTATTTATTTATTAGTTTATTTATTTTATTTACATTTTTTTTTTACGTATTTAGTGTAGTATCAGTCTGCAGCAGGGGCCGTTGTAGGCTTAGAGGTTTAGGAACAGCTCATAAATTTTTTTTTTGTTGTTGTTTTTTTTTTTTTAATAAATAGATCCATATCAATTTAACAAATTTTTCTAATTGAATATTTAGCTGAGAGAATTTCAGGGCATGAGACTTGGGGTGAGTGTATCATGACAGAATAATTAGAATAATTTTATCAATATTATTACCATTATTAACAGATTATTAGCATATGATCAAGATCATGTAGGCCTTACTCAAATATAAGAATTGAATATCTATAGCTAACCTGCTGACCACACACACACGCACACACACACACACACACACCGTTACGTTATAGTATCATCTTTTCATATCTTATCATTCTATAACATTAATTATCTAATACACATACAGACAGCACTACTCTAGTACCTTAGCTTTAATAACACACAGACTAACCACCAGCACAGCAGCTACAGCTTCTCTCTCCTTTATAAACAGTAAACAGAGCACCTGCAGCTCCATTAGCCTGCTAAACTACAATAAACCCTCAGATAATCACTCCTAGCTAACAATAACAGAATAAAGAGTGATCAGAAATATGGGTTAGGGTTCGAGATAGGCTGATAATGACAGTAATGTGGTGGTTCTGAGTGATAAAGTATAAAAATACTCCTTTACAAAACTTACTACACACACAACACCAGTCAGATAAACACTACCACCGTGTGTGCGTGTGATGCGAAAAGAGAAGCTGGATCAAACCATTTTGCAAGGCGGGGGGGCTGCTGTGTTTTCAGAATCAGAATCGGACGTTATTTGCCATGTATGCTTACACATACAAGGAATTTATTTTTGGTTACAGGAGCTCACAGTGCACGATAACTGACATTACAGAATTAACAAACACACCCAACCTACACACACACACACACACACACACACACACACTCACACTCACACACACACACACATACACACACACGCACACACAGTGACACACACAGTGACACACACACACACACACACACACAGTGACATACACACACGCACACACAGTGACACACACACACACACACATACACACACACACACACACACTCACACACACACACTCACACACACATACACACATACACACACACACACACACAGTGACACACACACACACACACACACACAGTGACACACACACACACACACACAGTGACATACACACACGCACACACAGTGACACACACACACAGTGACAGACACACACACAGTGACATATACACACACACACACACAGTGACATACACACACACACAGTGACATACACACACACACACACACAGTGACATACACACACACAGTGACACACACACACACACACACACACAGTGACATACACATACACACACACACAGTGACACACACACACAGTGACACACACACACACACACACAGTGACACACACACACAGTGACAGACACACACACAGTGACATATACACACACACACACACGGTGACATACACACACACAGTGACATACACACACAGACACACAGTGACATACACACACACAGTGACACACACACACACACAGTGACATACACATACACACACACACACACACAGTGACACACACACACAGTGACACACACACACACACACAGTGACACACACACACAGAGACACACACACACAGTGACATACACATACACACACACACAAACACACAGTGACTTACACACACACACACACAAAAACACAGTGACTTACACACACACACACAGTGACACGCACACACACACACACAGTGACATACACACACACACACACACAAAAACACAGTGACTTACACACGCACACACACACAGTGACTTACACATACACACCTGTAAACTTAACATGTGCAGAGTTGTATATTTAGAGTAAAGTGCTGAGTGCAGCAGTGAAGGACAGACAGACTGAATCAAATAGATATAAATATGAAGAACAGAAGAGTCACTGGTGGAGACGGTGGTACAGAGTGTTCTGAGACTCTATCAGATAAATAACAGTGCAGTACAGAGAAAGAAGAGTGAGAGAACATCTGGATATGGATGTATGTATGTAGTAGACTGTACAGAGAAAGAAGAGCGAGAGAACATCTGGATATGGATGTATGTATGTACTAGACTGTACAGAGAAAGAAGAGCGAGAGAACATCTGGATATGGATGTATGTATGTAGTAGACTGTACAGAGAAAGAAGAGCGAGAGAACATCTGGATATGGATGTATGTATGTAGTAGACTGTACAGAGAAAGAAGAGTGAGAGAACATCTGGATATGGATGTACGTATGTAGTAGACTGTAAAGAGAAAGAAGAGTGAGAGAACATCTGGATATGGATGTATGTATGTAGTAGACTGTACAGAGAAAGAAGAGTGAGAAAACATCTGGATATGGATGTATGTATGTAGTAGACTGTACAGAGAAAGAAGAGTGAGAGAACATCTGGATATGGATGTATGTATGTAGTAGACTGTACAGAGAAAGAAGAGTGAGAGAACATCTGGATATGGATGTATGTATGTAGTAGACTGTACAGAGAAAGAAGAGCGAGAGAACATCTGGATATGGATGTATGTATGTACTAGACTGTACAGAGAAAGAAGAGCGAGAGAACATCTGGATATGGATGTGTGTGTGTAGTAGACTGTACAGAGAAAGAAGAGTGTGAGAACATCTGGATATGGATGTATGTATGTAGTAGACTGTACAGAGAAAGAAGAGCGAGAGAACATCTGGATATGGATGTATGTATGTAGTAGACTGTACAGAGAAAGAAGAGTGAGAGAACATCTGGATATGGATGTACGTATGTAGTAGACTGTAAAGAGAAAGAAGAGTGAGAGAACATCTGGATATGGATGTATGTATGTAGTAGACTGTACAGAGAAAGAAGAGTGAGAAAACATCTGGATATGGATGTATGTATGTAGTAGACTGTACAGAGAAAGAAGAGTGAGAGAACATCTGGATATGGATGTATGTATGTAGTAGACTGTACAGATAAACAAGAGTGAGAGAACATCTGGATAGGGTGTATGTAGTAGACTGTATTCAGAATGTAGTGTGTGATGTTCAGATGTTCATGAGTGTGATGGCGTGTGGGAAGAAGCTTCTCTGAAGTCTGGAGGTCTTGATCCTCAACTGGCTGAAACACCGACCTGAGGGAAGATGCTGGAACAGGTGATCTCCAGGGTGTGATGGATCACAGACAATGTTCTCTGCCCGCTTCCTGGTTCTGGCCGTGTGCAGGTCCGGTAGGGAGGGTAACTTCACGCCGATGGTTCTCTCTGCAGACCTGATGATGCTCTGCAGTCTGTGGATGTGGTGTTTGGTGGTTGAGCTGCCCCACACTGTGATGGATGCGGTGAGGACAGATTCTATGGTGGCGGTGTAGAACTGCACCATGAGCTCCTTGGGCAGGTTGAACTTCCTCAGCTGACGCAGGAAGTACAGCCTCTGCTGAGCTCTCTTGATGATGGTGCTGATGTTACAGTCCCATTTCAAGTCCCTGGAGATTATTGTGCCCAGAAACTTGTAGGAGTCCACAGTCGTTACAGTACTGTTGAGGATGGTGAGTGCTGGAAGGGTTGGAGGGCTTCTCCTGAAGTCCACTCTCATCTCCACTGTCTTGGCTGTGTTCAGCTCCAGGTTGTTGTGGTTGCTCCAGAGGACCACAACTCCACAACCCGTCTGTAGGCAGAATCATCACTGTCCTGGATGAGACCAATGACTGTCAAATCATCAGGATTTTGACTGAGGGGGTACACTCATTTGTGTAACGTGAGAAGAGCAGCGTGGAGAGAACACAGCCTTGTGGTGGTCCTGGTTCCTGAGGTGATCTTTCCCAGCCTCACCTGCTGCTCTCTGCCAGTGAGGAAGTTTGTGATCCACTGGCAGGTGGAGGCTGGCACACTGAGGTGGGTCAGTTTGGTGTGTAGATGTCCGGAGATGATGGTGTTGAAGGCAGAGCTGAAGTCCAAGAACAGAACTCTTGCATATGTACTTGGACGGTCGAGGTGCTGGAGGACGTGGTGAAGTCCCATGTTCACTGCATCGTCCACAGACCTGTTGGCCCGATACGCAAACTGCAGGGGGTCTAGTTGGGGGTTAGTGATCTCCCTCAGGTGGGTGAGAACCAGCTTCTCGAAGAATTTCATCACTACAGAGGTCAGTGCGACAGGTCTGTAGTCATTCAGTCCTGAGATGGTTGGCTTTTTGGGGATGGGAATTATTGTGAAGCGCTTGAAGCACGCTGGTACGACACACTGCTCCAGTGATTCATTGAAGATCTTGGTGAAGACAGGAGCAAGCTGGTCTCCACAGTTCCTCAGGCAGGGGGGTGACACTCCGTCTGGGCCTGGTGCCTTTCTTCACTCTTTGTTTTTTGAAGAGTTGGTGCACGTGTGCTTCACAGATCTTCAAAGATCCTCTGCGCTGTATTTGACCGTGTTAGGTTCACATGTGGCAACAAAAACAAACAAAGCACGACGGAGCTTCTGACCAGAGTCGCCGTTTGCGGCGCCATCGTGGATCAATGCACTCAATGCACTCAAATCAAATGTGACTCTGACTCTGTGTCCAGATTTTGTTTGTGACTCTGTGTCCAGATTTTGGTTGTGACTCTGACTCTGTGTCCAGATTTTGTTTGTGACTCTGACTCTGTGTCCAGATTTTGTTTGTGACTCTGTGTCCAGATTTTGGTTGTGACTCTGACTCTGTGTCCAGATTTTGTTTGTGACTCTGACTCTGTGTCCAGATTTTGTTTGTGACTCTGACTCTGTGTCCAGATTTTGGTTGTGACTCTGACTATGTGTCCAGATTTTGGTTGTGACTCTGTGTCCAGATTTTGTTTGTGACTCTGACTCTGTGTCCAGATTTTGGTTGTGACTCTGACTCTGTATCCAGATTTTGGTTGTGACTCTGACTCTGTGTCCAGATTTTGGTTGTGACTCTGACCATGTGTCCAGATTTTGGTTGTGACTCTGTGTCCAGAGTTTGTTTGTGACTCTGACTATGTGTCCAGATTTTAGTTGTGACTGAATCTGAATCCAGATTTTGTTTGTGACTCTGACTATGTGTCCAGATTTTGTTTGTGACTCTGACTATGTGTCCAGATTTTGTTTGTGACTCTAACTCTGTGTCCAGATTTTAGTTGTGACTGAATCTGTATCCAGATTTTGTTTGTGACTCTGACTATGTGTCCAGATTTTGTTTGTGACTCTGACTATGTGTCCAGATTTTGTTTGTGAATCTGACTATGTGTCCAGATTTTGTTTGTGACTCTGTGTCCAGATTTTGGTTGTGACTCTGTGTCCAGATTTTGGTTGTGACTCTATGTGTCCAGATTTTGTTTGTGACTCTGACTCTGTGTCCAGATTTTGTTTGTGACTCTGTCTATGAGTCCAGATTTTGTTTGTGACTCTGACTCTGTGTCCAGATTTTGTTTGTGACTCTGACTCTGTGTCCAGATTTTGGTTGTGACTCTGACTATGTGTCCAGATTTTGTTTGTGACTCTGACTCTGTGTCCAGATCTTGTTTGTGACTCTGCCTATGTGTCCAGATTTTGTTTGTGACTCTGACTCTGTGTCCAGATTTTGTTTGTGACTCTGCCTATGTGTCCAGATTTTGGTTGTGACTCTGACTCTGTGTCCGGATTTTGGTTGTGACTCTATGTGCCCAGATTTTGTTTGTGACTCTATGTGTCCAGATTTTGGTTGTGACTCTGACTATGTGTCCAGATTTTGTTTGTGAATCTGACTCTGACTCTGTGTCCATATTTTGTTTGTGACTCTGACTATGTGTTCAGATTTTGTTCGTGGCTCTGACTCTGTGTCCAGATTTTGTTTGTGACTCTGACTATGTGTCCAGATTTTGGTTGTGACTCTATGTGTCCAGATTTTGTTTGTGACTCTGACTCTGTGTCCAGATTTTGTTTGTGACTCTGACTCTGTGTCCAGATTTTGTTTGTGACTCTGACTATGTGTCCAGATTTTGGTTGTGACTCTAACTATGTGTCCAGATTTTGTTTGTGACTCTGACTCTGTGTCCAGATTTTGGTTGTGACTCTGACTATGTGTCCAGATTTTGGTTGTGACTCTAACTATGTGTCCAGATTTTGTTTGTGACTCTGACTCTGTGTCCAGATTTTGGTTGTGACTCTATGTGTCCAGATTTTGTTTGTGACTCTGACTCTGTGTCCAGATTTTGTTTGTGACTCTGACTATGTGTCCAGATTTTGTTTGTGACTCTGACTATGTGTCCAGATTTTGTTTGTGACTCTGACTCTGTGTCCAGATTTTGGTTGTGACTCTATGTGTCCAGATTTTGTTTGTGACTCTGACTCTGTGTCCAGATTTTGTTTGTGACTCTGATTATGTGTCCAGATTTTGTTTGTGACTCTGACTCTGTGTCCAGATTTTGGTTGTGACTCTGACTATGTCTCCAGATTTTGTTTGTGACTCTGCGTCCAGATTTTGTTTGTGACTCTGTCTATGTGTCCAGATTTTGGTTGTGACTCTGACTATGTGTCCAGATTTTGGTTGTGACTCTGCCTATGTGTCCAGATTTTGGTTGTGACTCTGCCTATGTGTCCAGATTTTGGTTGTGACTCTATGTGTCCAGATTTTGGTTGTGACTCTATGTGTCCAGATTTTGGTTGTGACTCTGACTATGTGTCCAGATTTTGGTTGTGACTCTATGTGTCCAGATTTTGGTTGTGACTCTATGTGTCCAGATTTTGGTTGTGACTCTGACTATGTGTCCAGATTTTGTTTGTGACTCTGACTCTGTGTCCAGATTTTGTTTGTGACTCTGACTCTGTGTCCAGATTTTGGTTGTGACTCTGTGTCCAGATTTTGGTTGTGACTCTGACTCTGTGTCCAGATTTTGGTTGTGACTCTGACTCTGTATCCAGATTTTGTTTGTGACTCTGCCTATGTGTCCAGATTTTGTTTGTGACTCTGACTATGTGTCCAGATTTTGTTTGTGACTCTGTGTCCAGATTTTGGTTGTGACTCTGACTCTGTGTCCAGATTTTGTTTGTGACTCTATGTGTCCAGATTTTGTTTGTGACTCTGACTCTGTGTCCAGATTTTGGTTGTGACTCTGACTATGTGTCCAGATTTTGTTTGTGACTCTGACTATGTGTCCAGATTTTGTTTGTGACTCTGTGTCCAGATTTTGGTTGTGACTCTGACTCTGTGTCCAGATTTTGTTTGTGACTCTGACTATGTGTCCAGATTTTGTTTGTGACTCTGTGTCCAGATTTTGGTTGTGACTCTGACTCTGTGTCCAGATTTTGTTTGTGACTCTATGTGTCCAGATTTTGTTTGTGACTCTGACTCTGTGTCCAGATTTTGGTTGTGACTCTGACTATGTGTCCAGATTTTGTTTGTGACTCTGACTATGTGTCCAGACTTTGTTTGTGACTCTATGTGTCCAGATTTTGTTTGTGACTCTGACTATGTGTCCAGACTTTGTTTGTGACTCTATGTGTCCAGATTTTGTTTGTGACTCTGACTATGTGTCCAGATTTTGTTTGTGACTCTATGTGTCCAGATTTTGTTTGTGACTCTGACTATGTGTCCAGACTTTGTTTGTGACTCTATGTGTCCAGATTTTGTTTGTGACTCTATGTGTCCAGAATTTGTTTGTGACTCTGACTATGTGTCCAGATTTTGGTTGTGACTCTGACTCTGTGTCCAGATTTTGGTTGTGACTCTGACTCTGTGTCCAGATTTTGTTTGTGACTATATGTCCAGATTTTGTTTGTGACTCTGACTCTGTGTCCAGATTTTGTTTGTGACTCTGACTCTGTGTCCAGATTTTGTTTGTGACTCTGACTGTGTCCAGACTTTGTTTGTGACTCTATGTGTCCAGATTTTGTTTGTGACTCTGACTATGTGTCCAGATTTTGTTTGTGACTCTAACTATGTGTCCAGATTTTGGTTGTGACTCTGACTCTGTGTCCAGATTTTGCTTGTGACTCTGACTCTGTGTCCAGATTTTGTTTGTGACCATATGTCCAGATTTTGTTTGTGACTCTGACTCTGTGTCCAGATTTTGTTTGTGACTCTGACTATGTGTCCAGATTTTGGTTGTGACTCTGACTCTGTGTCCAGATTTTGGTTGTGACTCTGACTCTGTGTCCAGATTTTGGTTGTGACTCTGACTCTGTGTCCAGATTTTGGTAGTGACTCTATGTGTCCAGATTTTGGTTGTGACTCTGACTCTGTGTCCAGATTTTGTTTGTGACTCTGACTATGTGTCCAGATTTTGGTTGTGACTCTGACTCTGTGTCCAGATTTTGGTTGTGACTCTGACTCTGTGTCCAGATTTTGGTAGTGACTCTGACTCTGTGTCCAGATTTTGGTTGTGACTCTGACTCTGTGTCCAGATTTTGGTAGTGACTCGGGCTCAGTGTGGGTTTTGGATTAGATGTTTTCATGATTTGGTCATGGCTCTCATTTGTAAAACAGAACCGCATCTGAGACAGAAAGCTTTTGCATTCAGTGTATTTTATTTTTATATATATATATATTTTTAGAATAAATATAACAGATAGAATCTCACCAAAGAACAAGCATAGATGTACTCTAGAAATATAAGAATAATTTCAGAATGATCTAAACACATGCTAAAATATACCACAGGGATAAATCTGTACACCAATAATAATATGTCCACCTGAAAAAGCACTAAGCCATTCAGTTTACCATAAAACCCTCGTCAGTACGTAATGATGACAGAATTACATAAAACCATACATACATAGAAACATGCATAAAGAAAGACTAAAGATTCCATTCTCAGCTCTTCAGTCAAAACTCATTATACCTGCTCTTGTCAAGTTAACGTATGTTTAACTTTAGCTTTTCTTTTCTACTGATCCACAGTTTTTCACCTCATTCACCACTTTCACTGCAGTTTCGTAGAGTTTGTCTCTTTCTGCGACTCTTTCATTTTCTGTAGAAGTTCTAGATGTGATTAGATTCATCTCATGAAGCTCGCAGGCCTCGATGGCCGTCGTTAGTTTCTCACGTGGGATTTTCAAGGCTTTGATAGGTTGAGTGTTCATAGGCAAGTGAAAAGCCAGCCCCACATGATCCCACACATAAAAGCCGCTCTGCCTTCCATTCCTTTCCTCCACTCTAACCCCTGTGTCTGAAGTTGAAATTCCATGCTTTAAATCATCAGAAACAGCTTGAGCTCTCCAGATCACTCTCCCATCTTCATAGCGAGCGAAGCTGCTGTCTTGAAGAAGTGGGAAATGTCCAAGACGCTTGTTGTCTTGAGGACTGTGAATCAGCACAGCGTACAGAATCTCCTGTTTGTAGAACATGGTCTTGAAGACCCTCAGAACGGGCTCCTCTCCTCCACAGTTCTGCTCCTGGTACAGTTCCATCAGCTGAGTCAGGGGGAAGGTGAACCTGTAGTTCCCGTAGCGGGATTTGGGCTGGAACACCGGCGAGTCGGTGAACTTTTTCAGGAATGGCTCGTGACTCTCTACTTGCTCTCGTGTCAGATTTGGAAAATTCTCTATCAGATAGAGTTTCTCTGCAGATTCGATCTCTTCGTCATTGATCTTTAAGGCCCACCATGAGTAATCACTACTAGGGGGTCTGAACTCCTGGGACTCCATTATCTCTCGGAAGGGTTGCTCGGTTGTGACGTGGGTCAGAGTTGAAACATGGAACTGAACTGGAGTTGGGTACGCTGGTACATCATTACACAGGTAGTCCAGGATCTTTGGTTTGTCTTTATGTATATTTGATTCCAGCTTCTTGCTCTGTTTCCAGTGAAGCTGCTGAGATATCTTCAGCCATAATGTAGAATCTTCCTGTATTTTGATTTTTAGGTCTTCTACACTCACGTGCTTCCCCTTGATGAACACCTCGATAATTTTCCGTAAATTAAGTTTCACTTTGAACGTCACCTACAGAGATAACATTGTGTAAACTGTTATGTTGAGCAAACTAGGACAAAACATGTACATACATTCATCAAACAGTCTAAAAAGTTCAAACTTGTGCACCAGCTTTTTCGTTTGTTTTCAGTGTTCCTTACCTCAGGATCAGCGTCTGCCATGTTTGATCTGTGCTTCAAATAACTCAGAACAATCAGGTCTCCACCCCTCTGACCACAGCTCGGCAATATGTGTGGTGTGGTGATGTGTGGTGTTCGGCTGAGCACTGAGAGAGAAGCTCCGCTATATATATTATTGACAAACTCTCCTCCCATAGTTACGGAGACATCACCTCCCACAATGGGAAGAGTTTCTGCTGACCTGGAAACCTGGATTACAAACAGAATCTTCCAGTTGAATCCAGCTCCTCTTGCTTTGATGTTATTTAGAAGCATGCCTTGCACTAGAAGATATATCACACCTTACAGCCAGTGATCCACCATAAGTTGTTACTGCACTGGAAAGATTCCCATCCACACCCAGGATGAACAAATCCCACCGGGTAAAACTGCAACTACTAGTGAATGCCTCCAGGTGGGTCCAGATGATGGATCCCTAGGAGTCTTTGGAATTTTAGCTTGTACCTCATGCTGAGGCCTATTCCAGTATTTCTGCCGACCCACAAAAGAATGTCTGTTATTCTGGCTGCTCATGGAGGGCCTAGAAGGACAGAGTGTAGGCCAGTCCAGTGAGTTGACAGTCAACGGCTCAAAAAGAGGAAGCACTTCTGGGTTGGTTGGTTCCGCTCATAGGGAGTGAAATATAGCTGAGAGGTATCTTCTCCTGTCCCAATTTGTAATTGAGAAAAGTTGTTATGTGAGCTTTTTCTTTAGGTCTACATTTTCTCGCTGAACTAGGCCAGATGTCTTTGGGCGGAATCAAAAGTGAAACCTTTCTTTGATCCCTAGTGCTTTAAATAATGTTTGCATAACTTATAAAATGTCTCGTCTTTGTTGGTAACACTTTTGCTTTCGCTCCTCTATTTGCTTTTGTTCCATTTGATATCTCATCCCTCTACTTCCATTGTGGTCTACAGAATTCTACAAATGAATGAAGTCTAAAGAATTACTGTGTCATGGGAATCTCTATACAGTCAAGTACATATTAGCTTATGTAGGTCAAGTACAACAGAGTAGCTCTCATCACCATGCTCCTTTTTGCAGGGAAACAATCCCTCATTCCCCACAGAGAGCAATAGCAAATCAGAGAAAGCTTAAACTAACCAGTATGAATTTATAATACTGCACTGAAGAGCTGCTGTGTGGTTGGTTGTATTAACCAGTATGAATTTATAATACTGCACTGAAGAGCTGCTGTGTGGTTGGTTATATTAACCAGTATGAATTTATAATACTGCACTGAAGAGCTGCTGTATGGTTGGTTGAACTAACCAGTATGAATTTATAATACTGCACTGAAGAGCTGCTGTATGGTTGGTTGAACTAACCAGTATGAATTTATAATACTGCACTGAAGAGCTGCTCTATGGTTGGTTGAACTAACCAGTATGAATTAATAATACTGTGCTGAAGAGCTGCTGTATGGTTGGTTGTATTAACCAGTATGAATTAATAATAATGTGCTGTAGAGCTGCTGTATGGTTGGTTGAACTAACCAGTATGAATTAATAATACTGTGCTGTAGAGCTGCTGTATGGTTGGTTGAACTAACCAGTATGAATTAATAATACTGTGCTGAAGAGCTGCTGTATGGTTGGTTGAACTAACCAGTATGAATTAATAATACTGTGCTGAAGAGCTGCTGTATGGTTGGTTGTATTAACCAGTATGAATTAATAATAATGTGCTGTAGAGCTGCTGTATGGTTGGTTGAACTAACCAGTATGAATTAATAATACTGTGCTGAAGAGCTGCTGTATGGTTGGTTGAACTAACCAGTATGAATTAATAATACTGTGCTGAAGAGCTGCTGTATGGTTGGTTGTATTAACCAGTATGAATTAATAATAATGTGCTGAAGAGCTGCTGTATGGTTGGTTGAACTAACCAGTATGAATTAATAATACTGTGCTGAAGAGCTGCTGTATGGTTGGTTGAACTAACCAGTATGAATTAATAATGCTGTGCTGAAGAGCTGCTGTATGGTTGGTTGAACTAACCAGTATTAATTAATAATACTGTGCTGAAGAGCTGCTGTGTGGTTGGTTGTATTAACCAGTATGAATTAATAATAATGTGCTGAAGAGCTGCTGTGTGGTTGGTTGAACTAACCAGTATGAATTTATAATACTGCACTGAAGAGGCGCTGTGTTTGGTTGAACTAACCAGTATGAATTTATAATACTGTGCTGTAGAGCTGCTGTATGGTTGGTTGAACTAACCAGTAAGAATTAATAACACTGTGCTGAAGAGCTGCTGTGTGGTTGGTTGTATTAACCAGTATGAATTAGTAATAATGTGCTAAAGAGCTGCTGTGTGGTTGGTTGAACTAACCAGTATGAATTTATAATACTGCACTGAAGAGCTGCTGTATGGTTGGTTGAACTAACCAGTATGAATTTATAATACTGCACTGAAGAGCTGCTGTATGGTTGGTTGAACTAACCAGTATTAATTAATAATACTGTGCTGTAGAACTGCTGTATGGTTGGTTGAACTAACCAGTATGAATTAATAATACTGTGCTGAAGAGCTGCTGTATGGTTGGTTGAACTAACCAGTATGAATTAATAATACTGTGCTGAAGAGCTGCTGTATGGTTGGTTGTATTAACCAGTATGAATTAATAATAATGTGCTGAAGAGCTGCTGTGTGGTTGGTTGAACTAACCAGTATGAATTTATAATACTGCACTGAAGAGCTGCTGTATGGTTGGTTGAACTAACCAGTATGAATTAATAATACTGTGCTGTAGAGCTGCTGTATGGATGGTTGAACTAACCAGTATGAATTTATAATACTGTGCTGTAGAGCTGCTGTATGGATGGTTGAACTAACCAGTATGAATTTATAATACTGTGCCGTAGAGCTGCTGTATGGTTGGTTGTATTAACCAGTAAGAATTAATAACACTGTGCTGAAGAGCTGCTGTGTGGTTGGTTGTATTAACCAGTATGAATTAATAATCCTTTTGATGTCTGCTTTGCGTATTATGGCAGACAGAGTGGACAGATATTCATCTGACATAGTTTATAAATGTCCTGAAGACACTAATTCAGCTTTTTCTGCTATTATACATTACAGTCTATGGCGACTGCTGCCTTCAAAAAGGTGCATTTGAGCCACAGTGCCTGGATGTGGTGATCTGATGTATACTGAAAGCGGAGCATCACTCAAGTAAGAGTACATTTTTAGTAAATGGTCAAAAATCAAATTGAATAACTAAGTTACTTTTTGGTATATTCACAGTCTCAAGCTGAAAATACTGAAGAATTGACTACTTCATTGGAAATACTCTTGTATAAGCAAAACCAATGGTACACATAGAATTACATAAAGAAGTTCTGAGTTCTGAGACTGATCCCAGTCTGTGCTGATATTGCATGTGTACACATTTTTCTGTGAACAAGATTTACATTACACTACATGCATACACGGTTAGAGGATTATATAAGACTTCCTAGTTCACCTGTTTTCAAGCTGTGCAAGAGTTTGCTACACTTAAGTCGGTTTACTGATACTGGAGTAGAACATTTCTGTGATTAAAACCATTAACAATAACAGCAATTTATCCTGTTTTATTTTAATTTATTTACAAGTAAATATTACTTACTGTGTTACAGTAACCTCTACAACCTAAACTATTAACATCCATTGACTGAAAAAAAAACTGATGCATTTAATTTACTTGTTTTAAACGTGTAAACAATTTATTTAGTAACTATTTAATGCAGTATCTTAGTTTTGTCTTTCAGTTTACTTATAAAAGCTGTTCATAACTGTGTTTGAGTAAAATGTGTGCCTCTGTGTATTCACCCCACCCGAGAGTTCTAGCTACGGCCCTGCAGGAACTACTCCTATGAACAATATGTAACAGGTTTTAAGTAAGTAAATGTTCACGTGCAATAAAGACCAAACAATGACTTAAATATTTGCAGCGCAATGCTTTATCCATATAAGGTATCTCCAATGCCTGAGGGCAGCTCTCCAGGGTGCTGAAAGCCACCACACTTCAACACCCCCTGATGCGGACAGCCGGAGACCACCTGGTTGCAGGGCTGGGGCCATGATTGCACATCGCTGGCTGCCCTTGATCAGCACAGTTGGCTCCACTCGCACTGACTGAGAAACAGCCTCAAAAGCGTTGTGCCTCAGTGAGGACAGTCACTATTGCTCCACTATTGCTCTATAATGCTCCATGCTTGGAGAGAACGAATTCTTTTCCTTCTATCTCTGTCTCTCTCTGTCTCTCTGTCCCTTTTTGTCTCAAATTTTTCTCTAAGGAAGGTGATTATTAGTGATTAATAGAGGCTTTGCAGCAAGCTAGGATCCTGTATAGATTACCATGGCTTAAATCAAATAACAAAAGCTTATGCCTACCATTTGCCAATAGTCCCTCTAGCCCTGGAACCGGGGAACAACTCTACTGTGCCACTATCTTCACCAAACAAGATCTACGTAGCGCTTGTAACCTTGCCAGAATTAAAGAAGGTGACTCCTCAGTGTTCATGTTAAGCTTTTAGCTCCGAATGACAGAAAATACACATCACACAACATTGTAGATCTTCTTTGCTGGCCACCAGAATGTGGCTCAGTGTTCGTTATGAAAAGCCTGCTTTTCAGGATCCAAGTCAAGTCAAGTCAAGTGGGTTTTATTGTCATTTCAACTACATACAGAGTACACAGTGAAACGAAACAACGTTCCTCCAGGACCATGGTGCAACATAGACAGTGCATACAAGACACAAGTGCAACACGAACAAACAAGTGCGGACAGACAACACAACACAACACAACACAACACAACACAACACAGTACAGACACAACACAGTACAGACAGAGAATAATAAATAATTGCTGGTAGTGCAAATTGTGCAATGTGTAATAAATAGAGTCCAGTGAGGTAGTAGAGTTATTAGTGCAATGATTTGTGCAAAAATGCTTCCCTTTTTTATCTGGGGTAAATGGTTGGAGAGAGAGAGAGAGAGAGAGAGAGAGTACATGTACCAGAAAGATATCAGTCCAGACGTTGAGTTGTGTTGAGAAGTCTTGGGGGAAGAAGCTGTTGCAGAGTCTGGTCGTGTTGGACCGGACGCTGCGGTACCTTCTTCCTGGTGGCAGGAGGGAGAACAGTCTGTGTGAAGGGTGGGTGGGGTCATCCACAATGCTGGTTGCTTTGCGGATGCAGCGGGTGGTGTAAATGTCCAAGACGGAGGGGAGAGAGACTCCGATGATCCTCTCAGCTGTCCTCACAATGCGTTGGAGGGACTTGCGGTCAGAGGCTGTGCAGGTCCCAAACCAGGCAGTGATGCAGCTGCTTAGGATGCTCTCTATGGTTCCCCTATAGAAGAGGGTGAGGATGGGTGGAGGGAGACGGGCCTTTCTCAGCTTCCGGAGGAAGTAGAGACGCTGCTGGGCTTTCTTGGCTGTAGAGCTGGTGTTCAGGGACCAGGTGAGGTTCTCCGCTAGGTGGACACCAAGGAACTTGGTGCTCTTAACGATCTCCACAGAGGAGCCGTTGATGTTAAGCGGAGAGTGGACCGGTCTTGATTTCCTGAAGTCAACAACCATTTCCTTGGTCTTCCTTGGTCCACCCATGTGATCTGTCATTAGTAGTAGCAATGGAATGCTGAACGTCCTAGTTAGTTGTTTGAGAGACCGAATCAACCTCACGACATCTGCCTTCTATGTGTTCTGTAGCTGACTCTCTTTGTTCTGGGATTATGTCTGGAATTCGTATTGTCTTATCTAGACAGCAGGTCCATTATATATTTTACACACACCTTTGTGCTTTGAGCCCTCTGTTCTTTATTTCCAGTAGTTAGGTGTGCTTTCACTTTCCTCTTCAAAAGGGAGTTGACTGCTTGTGTTGTGCCTGTGCTTCCAAACCTGCTTGCGTGGTTCTTTCACAAACATTAGATAACATAGCACTTTATTAATCCCCGTAGGGATATTGAATTGTTCTAGCAGCTTATATGTAATGTAATACAAGTGTAATACAAGAAAATAACTGTTTAAATGTATAAATGTGCTTACATGTACACTTACAGCTGTTCTCAGAGTGTAATAGAGAGTAATATGGAATTGCAGGTGGATGGTGGAGGTGTGCATCATATAAATCATACAAATCATATAGATGGATGTGCATGTGCAGTGTAGACAGATGCACACATGAGGTGGCAGTTACAGGGTGCACAGTGGCAATAAGTGGCAGTGCATTATAACAGTATATAGTACATGCAGTATGTGACAGTGAGATGGACCAGTGTAGTATGGAGCAGTCTGCTGCTCAGTCTACTCCTCTGTCCTCCTGCGGACAACACTGTAGAAGATGGTACAACACAACAGACTCATGGAAGGTCCTCAGTGGCTTGCCTCTCACACCAAAAGATAATGGTGGCTGTACTGTAGTAACTCTGGGCATGCAGGCTGAGGAGCAGGGGAGTATCAACAGGTCAGACAGTAGGGACAATTGATCAGCCAGTGGGTATATATATATATATTCCACATTTTAAGCTCTTCGTGGTCAGGTTTGATATTATACATATTTGGAAGGAGAATTTCATAAATTATATATGCCTAAAAATTAGGACAGTTCCAGACAACCATATACAGAGTTGTTTCTAAGTCTTCAGAGAAAAGTAACATTTCTGTTCATGTCTTAGCTATGCTGTTCACTGATCAGAAAGCCATTTGCATGAATGTTAATATCTTTACTAGCTTATGTAACTGTAGGGGATCTTAGTACTGGAACCATTCTCTTCTTAAACATGGTGTGAGCACAATGCCTCTCCAGCCCGAACCACGTTTAAGTAGAGAATGGTTCCAAAGCTTTCTCACAGGCACTGCATTGTCACATTCAGTAGCATTACTGAACTACGGGCTGCACTGTTTATCAAGGCAATCCTGGTTTTCAGCCTCCATCAAAAGTCTTCCTTTGACGTCAGCACAACCAACAGACGAACAGTACAATGGAGTACACTGTGGCAGACACCTTTACAGCGTATCTCATTGATAATGTTGTAATGATGAAGTGCATCTGTGGACGTTCCAACGCCAAGTTTGGACCACAAGGAATCCGCTTGTGATGGGTTTGCAAGGCAGAGAAACAGCAGAACTGAGCTCAATGTTCTACGACACTTGCCATCTCTAAACAGCCAGACTAAAGAAACAGGCTCCCGTGCGGGAGGAGAGAACGTCCAGGATGTTTAATTCTCCTCATCCAGCCCATATAAACATTCACAGCATTAGCACCCTCAACACAACAACTAGCAAAGAGACGCAGTGTTTTGTTAGAAATTCGGCCTTCAGGAATCAGAAGTTAGGAGACCTTCAGCATTGACTTGAGTTTATTGACACACACAGTAATGTACGGGTACAGCTCAGTCGATCACCACCAGTCTGTTAGCGGTCGGGAAGCAGTCTTAATCACGTGCATGCAGAAGCACATACACGGGCACAGCTTAGGTCATCAGTCTGTTGCCAGTTCAGTCCTGTGAAGTCCAGTCTAGTCCATATCTGACTCTGACTAACTCAGTCTAGTCCAGTCTGACATGGTTTACGTAGAAGTCAAAGAAGGGTCAAATGGAGAGGGGATAGTTTGGGGTATCAACAAAAAGGGGGTTGCCACCTTGGGTGGTGACTGGTATCACCAGGCAGGAGACAAAGGGTCATTTCAAGTCTCTGCAGAGAGAGAGTAGTATGAGATGGTGATAAAGGTTCATTTAGTAAGACTCCACAAGAACAAGTATATATACGATGAGAATGATTTCTCTCAGTTTCTACAATAAAGCACACAACTCACCAAGCTACGGGGTCTGTTTCACAAGCTACGGGGTCTGTTTTCCAGGATTGGACATATAGCAGGGAATTCATTCATGTTTATCTCAGAGTTGAGCCTTTTCAGTCACAAGTCTGCTCCACTAAACTCATTATTTTTGGTTGATAACTTCGTTAAAAGTAACACATTGTGACACAATGAGCGAAGTGTTTCAGCTGAAGTTGATATTTGATGGAGTGGGAACTCTGGTGAGTCTGTTGAGTTAAATTATTGGTGTATTTAGGAAAGGGCAGTAGTCACAGCTATAGTCTACAATCGGTACAGAAGCCATATAACGCTACTATTTACACTTCTGTATTAACCAACGCGAAAATGTAAGACTGGTCTATTGTGTTCCAGCTACAGTATAAGACAGTATTCAGTATAAATGGATTCCACAACACAAACATAACAATGGATTGAAATTGTCTACATCTACATCTACATCTACAAGTATTGGGAAAAATGAATTGTAACCTGCCGTATTGGGACAAACACCATAAGTTGATAAAGAGTTATGTATGAGATGTAGGTATACATTATAAATACGTATTATGTAATACTATGCGTTGCCTACAGCCTGTAAAAAGACTCTGTAAAGCAGTGGGATGCTAGACTACCTGCTTGACAGCCTGCAGACTATTTTTCCTTCCCTCCTCCTCCTCTGTGTTAACATTTGCAATCATGCGGAAGTTGTAAAACGAGAAAAAAACATAGTGCATCAGATATACTTCTGGCTTCCTCATGTAATGATTTGGTCTCTGATCCAAATGTTAGATTAAAAGAATCTCCTGAAATTGTCACACCAGCCAAATGGAAGAAACCCATGGATAAATGAGGAAATATGCCGGCTTAGGAGAGAGAGTGTCATAATTCAGAGCGTTTATAGAAGAAAACTAAACCACAGATACATTAAGATCTTCTCAAAGAACAGATTAACACCTACAGTAGTGCAATGAAAACATCCAGGCATCTGTAGTGTAATTAATAAACATAAAGATAATACCAAAGTTCTCTTCTCCACCATAGACAGACTCAAGGGCGTAAATCTTACCTATAAGCTGATTCCACTGTAGGTAAGGTAGTAAATCACTGTATGTATAGTGACGTAGAACAACATTTGTGGATTTACAGTAAATTACAAATAAATAAACAAAATATAACATTATCTGTACGTCTGATTATTATTAGATAAATCCAATTAAAGATCACTTTACAAATTAAACTAGATACTCCACATTACATACTACTGCTGTTACTACATGCAATATCTGGATTAAATACATATATAACCAAAAATATATTATCTTCTTTGGAGTATAATGCTGAAATGAAATGATAAATAAATGTATATTAATGTTTCCTGACTAGACTAGACTAACATTAATGTTAGTCAGTAAGGCTGTGTCCCAAACAGCACCCTCTGAAACATTACATACTAAAAGCATTTCTAACGATGGAGTCCTTTTATTTATTCATTTATTTTTTTATTTTATTTTATTTTATTTTTATATTTTATTATTTTACGTATGTAGTGTAGTAGCAGTCTGCAGTTTGGGGGCGTGGCCAGAGAGTAATGTAACTTTACGTTTCAGAATGTTTCTGACTAAAGTTAATATAAACGTTAACTAACCCAAACCTTCCCACTCCGTTACCATGACAACACATTATACTAAAGCTGGTTTATTTCAGTATATATGGTCATCGTTGCCGTTCACTGCTCTCATCACTGACCTCGCGTTTAAAGCTGGCGGAGCTACCCGACGCTCCAGCGAGGCGAGAGCTCGGGTCAGTGAAGCTGCTGACTGCAGGATATTTCTGAACTGGCATCTCAACACAAACCTTAACACAATGAAAGACCACCTAACAACCAGAGCCCGTTGCTAACAACAAACACAGTGGGTGAATTGCGAATGCTGCTGAAACGCTTTTAAAATAAAAGTCTTTTTTTTTTTAGTCTGTTTCATTTTTGGGTACCTGTTTCTGATATTGGGTGGGACACGTCCCCCCCTATCCCTCTGATTCCTACTTCCTACGCCAATAGACAGACTAGTTAACCCTAATGCTTATGCTGACGTGTCTCATGATGACCTATCCTCCAAAACTTGTACAGTTCAGTCAACTGGAACAAGTTACAGTAACCTTCCTGATGAACCCCCTATATCAGCAATGACATCTTTCTTTGTTATCACTTATCAGGATCTTAAATCTGTTCTAAACTAATCAGGTTCATCCATTTTTGAACTGGACCTCAGGCTTGGCCCTGACATACAAAATCCTTCGATCCTTCTATCCTGGAGCAGCTTTTGATACTGTCGACCACAGCATTGGGTCGGCCTCTCAGACACAGTTCTAGAAAGGTTAAAATCATACTTACTAGATAGAAGGTTCCTAGTTTCACTGGGAAATCATTCTTTAAAAAAGGTTCATATTTCTTGTGGGGTCCCACAAGGGTCAGTTCTAGGGCCTTTGATTTTCTCTTTGTACATGTTACAGCTAGGTGACGTCTTTAAAACACATGATATACATTTTTATAGCTATGCTGATGAGACGCAATTATACATTTCCATTACTTCTTGACTCACAAGCTGTGTGTCAGATATTTCTCAGTGGATGTGAGAAAATTCTCTACAATTAAATCAAGAAAAAAACTGCTTAATGACAGACTCGGCTCTTTAGCTACGAATATCAAACCTAAAGTACGTAACTTAGGTGTGATCTCAGAGCTCTGGTTTATTTTGCATATAAACACAGCAAATACAGTAATTATATTTTTTATCATCGGGGGAATGTCAGGAAAGTTCAGCCTTTTCCATCTCAGGGCGACGCAGAGAAACTCATGTGTTCATGTGTTTGTTACAGCAGAGTTGATCACTGTAATGGTTTCTTACTGGAGTTCCTAAGAAAACAATACAACTCATACAGGACGCAGCAGCTCCGACCCTAACATGCACACAGTGTTATGTGTAAACAGGAAACCCATCTCTTACTCCCTCTTTTAAAAGTTGCCTCCTTATCGTATGGTACAGCATATTGGAATAACTTTGATAGAGCTCAGGAGAAAGTTTGTTTTTACTGCCTCACAAATATTCAATGAATAATGAGAAGAGTGAAGCCTTCTACAAAAATTTCTTTTTTGGCTAAATCCAAAGATATTAATCTTTTCTGGCACTGTTGTTAAGCTCAAACTTGTCAATAAGCTTATTATTGAGAAAATCTATTCTTGATATATTACTTGACAGGAACACAGAAAAGCATATATATATATATATATATATATATATATATATATATATATATATATATATATATATATATATATATATAATAAACACATACTTCTTCTAGCTAAGTTCTAGCTAAGTGGATAATGTTCCTACTTTACCGAATGAAATTTAAGAATATTTATCAAATTGTAAATGATCTGTGACATGTATTTAATTTTTTTATATAATTGTTAAGGTCTCCCTTGAAAAAACAAACCTCAATAAATACTATAAATGTTTCTTTGCTCTCCAAAGAAACCTGTGTGTGTGTGTACATATGCATTTGATGTGTTTCTCTTTTTCTTGCAGTATATTTATACATTTTGATCTTTCTGTCATATGTGTTTTGTGATATTGTGTTCACCACAATTTCAACTGTAGTGTTTTACATAGTTTGCACAGCCATCAGCGAAATGTTAATGAATATTTGAAAGGAGAACAATGACCTGGCCTTTTACAAATTACGCTGCTGCTCCCTTGTGGGCTGTGGAGGTATTACAGCTCCACATAAAAATCTGACCTGCTTAGCGTTTTTTAATTTCGCTGTATAGTTTACATCTGAGTAGGGCTAAGCATGGTGTTAGCTGATATGCAGCAAACAACTGGTTTTTACTGTTTTTATTTCTACCATATGTCATTATTGATATAGCACATACATTTTAGCACTTTATTTCTTTTACTTTTCATTGTTTTACTTTTCACTGCCATTGTGTAGAGAATGTACTATCTACATAAACCTGCCATGTCTTGCCTTAACTGCCACTAAGACAGAACTTTTATATAGAAGTAAGGAAATGATGGTTCAATGGGAATGGGCTGAGAACCTACTTGCTGATCTGAGGTCACTGACAGAGAGTATTATAGGATTATAGTATATATGCTCTCATGCGCTTACTCAGGTTTGTAGACAGTGCCAGACTCACTGCTGCACCTTATTAATGCTATATACTGTTCTTAGTCACTCCAAACAGAACTAACTATCCATGTTTTCCTTTGTTAAGCTCAACAAACTGCCCATCCTGTGTGGTCTGATACTGAACAACTGTCCATCATGTGTGGTCTGATACTGAACAACTGTCCATCCTGTGTGGTCTGATACTGAACAACTGTCCATCCTGTGTGGTCTGATACTGAACAACTGCCCATCCTGTGTGGTCTGATACTGAACAACTGCCCATCCTGTGTGGTCTGATACTGAACAACTGCCCATCCTGTGTGATCTGATGCTGAACAACTGCCCATCCTGTGTGGTCTGATACTGAACAACTGCCCATCCTGTGTGGTCTGATACTGAACAACTTCCCATCCTGTGTGGTCTGATACTGAACAACTGCCCATCCTGTGTTGTCTGATGCTGAACAACTGCCCATCCTGTGTGGTCTGATACTGAACAACTGCCCATCCTGTGTGGTCTGATACTGAACAACTTGCCATCCTGTGTGGTCTGATACTGAACAACTGCCCATCCTGTGTGGTCTGGTGCTGAACAACTGCCCATCCTGTGCAGTCTGATACTGAACAACTTCCCATCCTGTGTGGTCTGATACTGAACAACTGTCCATCCTGTGTGGTCTGATACTGAACAACTGCCCATCCTGTGTGGTCTGATACTGAACAACTGCCCATCCTGTGTGGTCTGATACTGAACAACTGCCCATCCTGTGTGGTCTGATACTGAACAACTGCCCATCCTGTGTGGTCTGATACTGAACAACTGCCCATCCTGTGTGATCTGATGCTGAAAAACTGCCCATCCTGTGTGGTCTGATACTGAACAACTGCCCATCCTGTGTGGTCTGATACTGAACAACTGCCCATCCTGTGTGGTCTGATACTGAACAACTGCCCATCCTGTGTGGTCTGATACTGAACAACTGCCCATCCTGTGTGGTCTGATACTGAACAACTTCCCATCCTGTGTGGTCTGATACTGAACAACTGCCCATCCTGTGTGGTCTGATGTGGAACAACTGCCCATCCTGTGTGGTCTGATACTGAACAACTGCCCATCCTGTGTGGTCTGATACTGAACAACTTCCCATCCTGTGTGGTCTGATACTGAACAACTGCCCATCCTGTGTGGTCTGATGCTGAACAACTTCCCATCCTGTGCAGTCTGATACTGAACAACTTCCCATCCTGTGTGGTCTGATACTGAACAACTGTCCATCCTGTGTGGTCTGATACTGAACAACTGCCCATCCTGTGTGGTCTGATACTGAACAACTGCCCATCCTGTGTGGTCTGATACTGAACAACTGCCCATCCTGTGTGATCTGATGCTGAACAACTGCCCATCCTGTGTGGTCTGATACTGAACAACTGCCCATCCTGTGTGGTCTGATACTGAACAACTTCCCATCCTGTGTGGTCTGATACTGAACAACTGCCCATCCTGTGTGGTCTGATGCTGAACAACTGCCCATCCTGTGTGGTCTGATGCTGAACAACTGCCCATCTTGTGCGGTCTAATGCTGAACATCTGCCCATCCTGTGTGGTCTGATGCTGAACAACTGCCCATCCCGTGCGGTCTAATGCTGAACAACTGCCCATCTTGTGCGGTCTGATGCTGAACAACTGTCCATCTTGTGCGGTCTGATGCTGAACAACTGCCCATCTTGTGCGGTCTGATGCTGAACAACTGCCCATCTTGTGCGGTCTGATGCTGAACAACTGCCCATCCTGTGTGGTCTGATACTGAACAACTGCCCATCCTGTGTGATCTGATGCTGAACAACTGCCCATCCTGTGTGATCTGATGCTGAACAACTGCCCATCCTGTGTGGTCTGATACTGAACAACTTCCCATCCTGTGTGGTCTGATACTGAACAACTGCCCATCCTGTGTGGTCTGATGCTGAACAACTGCCCATCCTGTGTGGTCTGATACTGAACAACTGCCCATCCTGTGTGGTCTGATACTGAACAACTGCCCATCCTGTGTGGTCTGATACTGAACAACTGCCCATCCTGTGTGATCTGATGCTGATCAACTGCCCATCCTGTGTGGTCTGATACTGAACAACTGCCCACCCTGTGTGATCTGATACTGAACAACTGCCCATCCTGTGTGGTCTGATACTGAACAACTGCCCACCCTGTGTGATCTGATACTGAACAACTGCCCATCCTGTGTGGTCTGATACTGAACAACTGTGAAAAGAAATATTGTAGTATATTATCTGTAATGTTCTAGCAGCCCTCTTGTGGAAGAGAGATCATGAGAGTAGGGGTTTCTAGGACCATATCTCTGATCAGATGATGTGGAGTGGGAGGTTTTATGGTTGCAGGAAGGAAGGTCACTGGGGGCTGATTAGAGTCCTGATGGTCTGGTGGTAAAAACTGGTCCTTGAGTTCACACTCCTGTATCATGTGCCAGATTGGATAGGTGTGATAAGATGTGTGTGCTGATGGTGGGTTTTGTCCTTGATGATCTTGTGAGCCCAGGACTGTCTGGCCTACCCTGATCACCTGCTGCAGATACGTGCAGTACTGGGTTGGACACTGCAGTCCAAACCGGATTTTAACAAAGGAAACGCAGTCACTGCTTTCTTAACCAGTTGTGTTTTGAGATGATGTGAGATCAGCTGATGTTGCCACTGAGAAATTTGAGGGCTTCTCTGCCCTCTTCCAGTAGTCCATAGTCTTCTCCTTATATCGTCAATGTTAAAGGAAAGGAAGCTAACCAGACACTTCCTTCTTATGTTTTGACTCAGTACCCCCAGTGATCAGTCTCATGATAGTGGTATCATCAGTGAATTTGATGGTGATGGTGGTGGTGGTGGTGGTGGTGGTGTTTCTGTGGCAGGCAACATAGTCATGGGTAAACAGGGTGTGCATGCAGCCCTGGCGGTCCCTGTACTTATAATGGATGAGCTAGAGGTTTGATTTCCATTCCTGGCAGACTGAGGTCTACCTATCAGGAAATCCAGTGCCCAGTTTACACAAAGAGGGTGCCAGTCCAAGAGCGTAGAGATGTTTGTAGTCAGCTTGGATGGGATAATAATGTTGAATGCTGTCTAGCTGTCTTTGCTGTCCAGGTGTTCTAGAGCTGTACAGTTGGCAGTGCAGATGGAACCTGGAGAAGGTCCAGAGCGTCCTCTATAATGTTCTTTATACTGGTGTTCTGTATATTGGTATATAGATGAATCACTTCAATTAGAGTCAGTGCAACCGACCTATAGTAGTTATAACAGCTCAGAGCAAGCATAGAAGTCATTCAGATCATCTGGCAGGGCAGTGTGGCAGTTGATTTCACACTGGTGCTTGTTTTGATCATCAAAGCTGTTTCAGTCCCTGCCTCATGGGCCTGTTGTCAGTAGTGTTGTAGAGGTGGTGTTCCAGAGAGAATGTTGTTCATGTGATGGACTGGTGACCTGTCCATGGTGTACCCTGCCTTCGCCCGATGACGCTGGGATTGGCTCCAGCCCCCCAAACCCCCCGGTGACCCCGACTAGCGGGATAAAGCGGCAGATAATGGATGAATATGATTAAAGAGGTGAATGATGCACTTATTTGGCCCCGCCCTAGGTCCATGTCTTGGAGCATTGAGACCCCTGAATATCCTGCTGGATCAGGACGGCAGGGGCAAAGACCACCTCCTGGACAACTGGCCAGGGCCAAAATAGTGGTGGCCCTAAAAGCATTCCAAAGACTGGTGCAGATCAGCTGTTGGTTGTGAGTAATGAAGGAATGATTGCCACTGATGCTTCCATTTGAAGTTGGTGTTGTCTTTTAGCCTCTTATTTGTAGGTCATACGTGGCTTTTCTGTAGACATCAGGGTTCTCCGAGATGAATGCAGTGGAGGAGGCCTTCAGCGTGGAGCTCATCGTTCATCCAGCGTCTTTGATTGGGATGTGATGATGTAGCTTGTCACACCTGTGGCATATCAAGTCAAGTCAAGTCAAGTCAAGTCAAGTGGGTTTTATTGTCATTTCAACTACATACAGAGTACACAGTGAAACCTAACAACGTTCCTCCAGGACCATGGTGCTCAATATTTCTCCAAGTTAACGGTACCATCCTCTTGCAAAGCAGCATCTCTGAGCACCTTACAGTCGGTGCTAGCAAAGCAGTCTTGAGGCATATATTAGCCCATGATTTTGCTGCAAGCTGGTTGTCCAAAGTGGGAGCGAGATGCTGCCCTGTAGGTCCAGATGTGGTCCAGAATTTTATTCTCTGTTGTGAAAAAATTCAAAACTGGTCAAATTTGGGTAGAACTATTGTTACATTGCAGTGATTAAAATCATCTGCTACAAAGAACACAGTGTCTGGATACTTTGTCTTCTACAGTTTGATTGTATCATACGGTAGGCCGAGTGCTGAGAGGTTATAGAGGAGGACGTGTGTAAAAGCTTGTATACTACTGGGTTGTTAATTCAAATGAAATTCAAATGAATAACTGTGCGTTAGGTCGAATGTAATAAAAGTCTTGATATCAAAGTCATACCATCAGTATTCCTTTGTCATAATATTGAAATTTAGCTCAAGGATGCAAGATGTTTAAGAACCTGTGGATTATATGGAGATAAAGCATGTTTGGACTTGTAGGGCAAGTGTTAGTACTTTTCAGAGAAACATCATGCAGCAAACTTTCATGCATACACTGCTGATCCTGAAATAATTTCACAAGTATTATTTTATAGTTTTGTTCACTATTATTCACTAGCATTAAAACAAACAAACAAAAAAGGACGAGGAGACGGGGCTGGCCAAACATACAGGCTTAAATACAAACAGGATAATGAACTGCAGCTGTGTGTGATCAGAGCTTCTGGATAGTGGTCTGTGATTGGTTAGTGGTGGACAGTAGTAGCGTCCTGTTGGTGAGGGGGATCATGGGTGTCCAGGCAGTCATCCGAGATGGATAGTAAGTCCAGAAACGTGACACTTCGGTTAGTATGGTGGTGTATGGTTAGTACGGTGGTGTAGTCGTTAGTACGGTGGTGTAGTGGTTAGTACGGTGGTGTAGTGGTTAGTACGGTGATGTAGTGGTCAGTATGGTGGTGTAGTGGTTAGTACGGTGGTGTAGTGGTTAGTACGGTGATGTAGTAGTTAGTATGGTGGTGTAGTGGTTAGTATGGTGGTGTAGTGGTTAGTACGGTGGTGTAGTGGTTAGTACGGTGGTGTAGTGGTCAGTATGGTGGTGTAGTGGTCAGTATGGTGGTGTAGTGGTTAGTATGGTGGTGTAGTGGTTAGTATGGTGGTGTAGTGGTTAGTATGGTGGTGTAGTAGTTAGTATGGTGGTGTAGTGGTTAGTATGGTGGTGTAGTAGTTAGTATGGTGGTGTAGTCGTTAGTACGGTGGTGTAGTGGTTAGTACGGTGGTGTAGTGGTTAGTACGGTGGTGTAGTGGTTAGTACGGTGATGTAGTGGTTAGTATGGGGGTGTAGTGGTTAGTATGGTGGTGTAGTGGTTAGTATGGTGGTGTAGTGGTTAGTACGGTGATGTAGTGGTTAGTATGGTGGTGTAGTGGTTAGTATGGGGGTGTAGTGGTTAGTATGGTGGTGTAGTGGTTAGTACGGTGGTGTAGTGGTTAGTACGGTGGTGTAGTGGTTAGTACGGTGGTGTAGTGGTTAGTACGGTGGTGTAGTAGTTAGTATGGTGGTGTAGTGGTTAGTATGGGGGTGTAGTGGTTAGTATGGTGGTGTAGTGGTTAGTATGGTGGTGTAGTGGTTAGTATGGGGGTGTAGTGGTTAGTATGGTGGTGTAGTGGTTAGTACGGTGGTGTAGTGGTTAGTACGGTGGTGTAGTGGTTAGTATGGGGGTGTAGTGGTTAGTATGGTGGTGTAGTGGTTAGTATGGGGGTGTAGTGGTTAGTATGGTGGTGTAGTGGTTAGTATGGTGGTGTAGTGGTTAGTGTGGTGGTGTAGTGGTTAGTACGGTGGTGTAGTGGTTAGTACGGTGGTGTAGTGGTTAGTACGGTGGTGTAGTGGTTAGTATGGGGGTGTAGAGGTTAGTATGGGGGTGTAGAGGTTAGTATGGGGGTGTAGTGGTTAGTATGGTGGTGTAGTGGTTAGTACGGTGGTGTAGAGGTTAGTATGGTGGTGTAGTGGTTAGTACGGTGGTGTAGTGGTTAGTACGGTGGTATAGTGGTTAGTATGGTGGTGTAGTGGTTAGTATGGGGGTGTAGAGGTTAGTATGGGGGTGTAGTGGTTAGTATGGTGGTGTAGTGGTTAGTACGGTGGTGTAGTGGTTAGTATGGTGGTGTAGTGGTTAGTATGGTGGTGTAGTGGTTAGTATGGTGGTGTAGTGGTTAGTATGGTGGTGTAGTGGTTAGTACGGTGATGTAGTGGTTAGTATGGTGGTGTAGTGGTTAGTATGGGGATGTAGTGGTTAGTATGGTGGTGTAGTGGTTAGTATGGTGGTGTAGTGGTTAGCACTGTTGCCTCACAGCAAGACGATTCGGGTTAGTAGTGAAAAGTTGGTGGCCGAAGTATCTCAGCAGCATGCGGCAGTGTTAGGATCTTGTACTGAGGTTAAATTTCTATCAAATTCAATTTCGGCATTATAATGGGCTTCCGCGTCTTTGTTGCTGATAATTCCAAATAATTAGTCTCAAAAGGGACACGTTCTTCCTGATGTGAACTATTTTACCTTTAAGAAAGACAAATGCATTGCATTTATTAGCAGAGAGATGTACAGATGCCAACTGTGGTAGGGTGGGGTAAGGTGACGTGTTAACTTCCAAACTGTTCCTGATAGCACCCGAGTGGTGTTTATATTACTGCTGATTATGTCAGAGAATAAAGCCTGTATTTCTTTGCATATTTCATTGTTCTATATGCAGAGCATATCTTTATGGATCTAAAGGTCGTATTTGCACCATTTACTTGAAGCCTTCCTTACGCTCTTCATTTAGCAGTTCAACAGGTGGATTTGGTTTCTGTAGTGCTCTCTGATTTTAAAATAAAAACAGTGACTAAAAATATACTACACTATAACCCACTACACTATACCAACCACACTATACACTATAACCCACTACACTATACCAACCACACTATACACTATAACCCACTACACTATACCAACCACACTATACACTATAACCTACTACACTATACCAACCACACTATACACTATAACTCACTACACTATACCAACCACACTGTACACTATAACCCACTACACTATACCAACCACACTATACACTATAACCCACTACACTATACCAACCACACTATACACAATAACCCACTACACTATACCAACCACACTATACACTATAACTCACTACACTATACCAACCACACTATACACTATACCAACCACACTATACACTATACCAACCACACTATACACTATAACCCACTACACTATACCAACCACACTATACACTATAACCCACTACACTATACCAACCACACTATACACTATAACCCACTACACTATACCAACCACACTACACACTATAACTCACTACACTATACCAACCACACTATACACTATACCAACCACACTATACACTATAACCCACTACACTGTAGCAACCACACTATACACTATAACCCACTACACTATACCAACCACACTATACACTATAACCCACTACACTATACCAACCACACTATACACTATAACCCACTACACTATACCAACCACACTATACACTATAACCCACTACACTATACCAACCACACTATACACTATAACCTACTACACTATACCAACCACACTATACACTATACCAACCACACTATACACTATAACCCACTACACTATACCAACCACACTATACACTATAACCCACTACACTATACCAACCACACTATACACTATAACCCACTACACTATACCAACCACACTATACACTATAACCCACTACACTATACCAACCACACTACACACTATAACTCACTACACTATACCAACCACACTTTACACTATACCAACCACACTATACACTATAACCCACTACACTATACCAACCACACTATACACTATAACCCACTACACTGTAGCAACCACACTATACACTATAACCCACTACACTATACCAACCACACTATACACTATAACCCACTACACTATACCAACCACACTATACACTATAACCCACTACACTATACCAACCACACTATACACTATAACCCACTACACTATACCAACCACACTATACACTATAACCTACTACACTATACCAACCACACTATACACAATAACCCACTACACTATACCAACCACACTATACACAATAACCCACTACACTATACCAACCACACTATACACTATAACCTACTACACTATACCAACCACACTATACACTATAACCCACTACACTATACCAACCACACTATACACTATAACCCACTACACTATACCAACCACACTATACACTATAACCCACTATTCTATACCAACCACACTATACACTATACCAACTACACTATACCAACCACACTATACACTATAACCTACTACACTATACCAACCACACTATACACTATAACCCACTACACTATACCAACCACACTATACACTATAACCCACTACACTATACCAACCACACTATACACTATAACCCACTATTCTATACCAACCACACTATACACTATACCAACTACACTATACCAACCACACTATACACTATAACCCACTACACTATACCAACCACACTATACACTATAACCCACTACACTATACCAACCACACTATACACTATAACCTACTACACTATACCAACCACACTATACCAACCACACTATACACTATAACCCACTACACTATACCAACCACACTATACACTATAACCCACTACACTATACCAACCACACTATACACTATAACCCACTACACTATACCAACCACACTATACACAATAACCCACTACACTAGTAGTGGGTCTTTACACTATACACTTTACACAATAACCCACTACACTATACTAACCACGCTGTATACTATAACCCACTACATCATAACCCACTACATAATACAAACCTTACATTACTGCACATAACTACAATTCCTCTGTTTATGTTGTAGTAACTATTTTTAAAAAACCTTAAAAAAGCCTTCGTAGCATTTAGAATTAGTCATTACAATTCTGTTTCTTATTAACACCAGAAAAGGAAAGATTCTACGCATACTGTGCTTGTTCTATTAATTCATTGGTCGTATCAGCTTGAAATGAAATAGATCAAAGTGCCTAGTATCAGCTTTGATCTGAGCAGTTTTAACTTTTAACACAGTGCCCAAACGGCAAGCGTTCAAAAGTAATTGGACACTCAGTTGTTGCTGTATTTGGTGTTTTATAACTATTATATACAAAGTGGTAATTATCTTTATATAGAGTTCTGTATACATGTATTTAAAGCAATGAGTTTACAGCTCATTCTGATATCTCTCCATACAAGGCAAATCTCTTACCTGCCCAAAGATGGATGGAACTCATTTGGCAGGTGTGGCCGTTCAGTTTCCTATAAAACTGGCTGGTTCTGTCCTGTCGAGCTCAGACATCAGAGGCTTCCTCTGAGACTCCACCAGCCTCCAGATTCAGCCAACCAGACAACAGCAGCCACACCTCTCTGGGCCAGAGCTCCAGCTCTCCAAGCTTCTTTCCAGGTCTGCAGTGTTTACCTACTTTGCTGATTCTGTGACTAACATTCATACATTCATTTATTTAACAGGTATTTTTTTAACCGTTCAGATACATATTGATACGTACAGATTAGAGATTATTTAATAAATGAAAACTACAACATAGTATGTGCATCAACATATATATAAATATATATATATATATATATATATATATATATATATATATATATATATATATATATATAATATATATATTTATTTTTTTTTATTTATATATATTTTTTTTTAATATTATTTTTTTTTATTTATTTATTTATTGATGCTACAACCAACGTCATCCAACACTTTTCTCTAAACATTAAACATTTTTCCCATAACGATACTTGAAGCTGCATTAACTGGAAAATGCACCATTTTTTCTCCCAGCTCTTATTTGGGAGCTGATTGTTTAACAATATTTACAAAGAGACCAACAGTTGGAGGATTTTTCTGGAACAAATGACTTTGTTAAGCCTTTTTTTTTTTTTTTTTTACTTCCAAGCACTATCATCTTTACTTAAACCATCATGACCAAGATAGAGGGATGTGAATGTTAAAACCCCAAAGATTCTTGAAATAGTTACTGCAACTTTCTTCCAGGAGGTCTGAATAGAGGGACAAGACCATGAGCATCAGCAAGATTGACCATAATTTCTCCACATTTCTTCCAGCAGCACAGCTGTGTAGACTTGTTTAGACTTCTGTTTAGGTGTGATAAAGTTTTTCCAACTAAAGTCTCTCCAGGCCAGCGAGTTGGTGGTAGACGATAGTGTTTTCCAAGCCACATGTCCTCAGTAATTTGGATGTCCAGTTTTGTTGTCAATTTCTGTTTCACATAGTCTGTCGGGTCCTTGTACAAAGATGCAATGGCACTCAAAGGTTTCAAAATGGTAGGGACACAACAGCTAATCTGAAAGCCAAATGAAGTTTAGAGGCCTGTAGCAATTGGAGACCTCTGTGGCACTTACATGTTCTACCACTTGGTGGCTGAGTTGCTGTCGTTCTCAATCACTTTCCACCGACAGTCCACTGTGGAATATTTAGTAGTGAGGAAACTTCACCACTGGACTTGTCGCACAGGTGACGTCCTATCACGGTACCACACTGGAGTTCACTGAGCTCCTGAGAGAGACCCATTCTTTCACTAGGGTGTGTAGAAGCAGTCTGCATGACTAGGTACTGGTTTTATACACCTGTTATAGTATATATAGGCAATATAGTGTATATACTAACATAAGCAGGTGTGATGATTAGTACTCCAATAAGAAGCTTCTGTGACTTGCTGAAGGTGGACATGTGATGGTGGCCTGTTGGTGTGAGGTATCATGGGAGTTTGAACAGCCAACTGAGATGGAGGATGAGTCCGAAAGCATTACAACTGGATCTAGTTTATGGTCTTGCCGACACGTTTATTTTTCAACATTTCTGCTCAGGGTTGGGAGGAATACGTAAAAATGTATTTCTTAATTTAACTATATCGACAGGAGGACTGTATTAGAGCAACGTAATCAAATTACTTTGTGTTTTGCTTGTCCTAATGCCACGTTATCAAACAAAGCCAAAAGAAAAACCATGTCAAGAAGAAATTTCCAACAAGAAAAACACTTTGTATGTGCTGTTTGTACTGGCATGTGAACTGAAGTTAACCTTCACAACATCTTTATCTACATTTATACAATATTGCTAACACAACAACAAATAAAACATCTAATAAAAAGTGTATCTTTGATGCCCAAGCTGGATGAATCAAATGATTTGATGGTTCTTGATGTGTTTTTTTAAATAGGTTAATGAAAATAGTAAAAATTAAGGGTCAGTTTTCTCAGAAGTGCTGATGCCTAAATTGTCCTCCAATTCTGGAAGGACACCTATAGCCACACCAAACTTTTTCCTCTAGCCGATTGTTGAGAAGAAGCGGAAGATGGTTGTGCAGGATGGAGTGTAAGCAGCATATGTTGACTTTAGCTAAAGCCAGGACACGACTGTGATTTGAATCCTGATGTTATTCTCTGACAGACGAAACCTTGTCGGTTGTTGTGCTTCAAAAAGTTTAAAATGTTTCCCCGTCTGCTCATCACAGTTTTGCTTCTATATCTCAAATGAGTCATGAGTTCTGAATAACTGTGTTCATTCACTGGTCTCTGATTCATTACCTGTAGGGTTACCTGCAGGCTTGATTACTGTTTGATGATGAAAATCATGATGTGCATCTATGACAAGTTCTTATCTCTCAAAACATGCCTTGATACTGCACAGTTTTCAAATATGGGCATTGAATCGACAATGGCATCTACGTACTTCTTCATGTGTATCATTGATGATACATAAAATGATGTTGTGTTATGTGTGTTGCAGTCATGGGGTCCCCACGGTGGTCAGTCTCGATGCTGTTGGCTTCACTGATTTCTCTATACTGGACGACTTCCTCTGCTACCTCTGACCACTTTGGGGTCAAGAGAGACCTGCCTTTCGAGAGCAGAGCGCAAGTAGAAAAAACCCTACAAACTGCTACAGACACTCTGTCTGTGGTTAAAGATGTGATGGAAACGTTTGCCAGAGCGAAACTCAAAGATAAGTTACAGACCCTCACCAGGTTTCTCAGTGTGGCACCTGGCGTTGGAACCGTCATCTCCTCTGTCATCAACACGGTCTTGATCTTCATCCCTCAAGACGACCCGGTGCTGAATGCGGTGAAGGCAGGCTTTGCTGAAGTGAACAGGAAGCTGGACTCTCTCTCCATGCAGATCTCGAACCTGGCAACGGACGTGGAGTGGTTCAACTACGTCAGCGTCTACTCTCAAGACGAAGTCCGCATCCTCAACGCCTGGAAGAAGTTCGAGGAGTTTTTTCAGAAACGCAGTTTCAGCGACTTTAACCACTCGGCTGAGATCTTCGCCAACTACTACGAGTACACGCAGACCGAGGCCAGCGTGGCCAACCTTTACCATTACCTGACGGTCAGCACCACGTCTCTCAGCCGAAACGTCAACGACCTGCTGAGGAGGAAGTTCAAGTGCGACCTAAACCAGATCAGCGAATATAACCTCTATTTCAGTACTTTGCTGTGGAAGGGGCTCGTCCTCAACGAGGTCTACTGGAAACTGACTGGCTTCGACATGACAAGCAAACAGGCTGAACACACCCAGATGTTCAAGAAGGTCCATGAAGCTCAGTGGGCAGTTGTGGAGTTCTGCCTGAGCAACAGCAAGAAGTATGTAAGGGACGACGTGGAGGAGCTCGCCAAAGCTCTCGGTCCTGAGAACAAAGACGCCATCGCCGAGAAAGTGAAAAACGCTCTGGACAAGAAGTACAGCTGGTACGACTGGACGGTGCTGGTGTACGAGAAACAAGAAGAAGATGGAAGGTATATATTTGTATATGACATGACTAAGGTCCCCATAGGCGAAATCATAGTGGCTGTGGGCCACACTCGGAAAGCATATTACATGTATGAAGAAAATGTTAAAAGATTAGTAGACACATGCTTTAAAGAAAAAGAAAATTGTGATTTTGAATGCAGCTTCACTGTTGACCTAAACGTAGGGGGGTCATTTAGTGATACAATGCATCGTAGAGATTATGTCCAGGTAACACATGCTGCCTACTCTGGGGAATTTGTAATGTTTCCACCACCGGCTTATCAAAGGAAGTGCTTGATAAACGGTTACACGTATAAGGTTTCCATGCACACCTCCATCAAGTTGCCTGTCTGCAAAGACCACCCATGTCAGAACAATGGACAATGCAAGCAACTGCTGGACTCCAATGAATGGCTGTGTGTTTGTCAAGACGGTTACTATGGACACACGTGCAACGAGAAAATGATCCCAACGGTGCCCCAGACGGTCCAACCTCTGCTCAAAGTGCCCACCACTAAAGCCAGACTGAAACGCATCGAGTCCCAACTGGAAGACATCATGCGCAGATGTCGGATCTGATGTCAGAAATCTGACGGACGACCACTGAGAACGACACGGTGAAGGATGAAGTAACGAAGTGAGAACATCTCATGAAGATGGAAGCAGCTGATCATCTGCAGTCCAAACAAACACACTCATACAGCAAGAGCTCTGTCTACTTCATATGATACTAAAGTAATGAAGCAGTTTTACGTTCAGCACCTATAGGCTAAAAAAAATGACGGATGCTAAGCTTTTATCTGATCAAAACATTTCAGAATTACACCTAAATCAGTTTTAAACTGGCCTAGTGACGCCCATGCTGGCTACGTTCAGCCCGATTTGCCAAATCATAGATTTATGTCATTTTGAAATGTTTTTTTTAGGATCCCATAAATGTTATTTAGCCACTGCTTCCCAAATAAATGTGTGTTAATGCTTTCAGTTTCTTGTTCTCATTCACAATGTACTGAAATAGCAGAATATGACCTGCGGGAGGCGCACCTGCTGCTCTAATGCAGTGATGCGTCTGATGTAACATGAAACATAGAAACCCTGGCTGATCATATCAGTCTGCATATGATTTAAACCAATCATATTAAACCTTGTAGATTGTGAGGCAGTCATATCAGAGGTCTTCAGCTGGGGGAGGGTCTCTGGTTTTCCTCCCTCTCGTCACTCATTAGTCACACATTTGTTGAACAAACTAGGAAGAATTACTTGCATACACACTTAAAAGAGTTTTGTTTTAACTGTACGGGGGTAATCATGAGCTGGAGGTTAGGGACCAGTTCAGTTCCCTGAACCAACAGGAAGGTGGGAGGGTCTAATAGAGTGGACAGTGAGTGGACACAGTGTTTGAACACTCCAGCAGCAGCACTGCTGTGTCTGATCCACTCACACCAGCACAACACACACTAACACACTGCCACTGAGAATGATCCACCTCCTAAATTGTACCACCTCCTGAATTGTAGAAGAACAGAGTAATAAAGTATACAGAGAATCAGATGAACTACAGTCTGTAAGTGTAGCTCCTGTATGGTCAGTGGAGCTGATACAGTGGACAGTGAGTGGAGGTCCTGTATGGTCAGTGGAGCTGATACAGTGGACAGTGAGTGGAGGTCCTGTATGGTCAGTGGAGCTGATACAGTGGACAGTGAGTGGAGGTCCTGTATGGTCAGTGGAGCTGATACAGTGGACAGTGAGTGGAGGTCCTGTATGGTCAGTGGAGCTGATACAGTGGACAGTGAGTGGAGGTCCTGTATGGTCAGTGGAGCTGATATAGTGGACAGTGAGTGGAGCTCCTGTATGGTCAGTGGAGCTGATACAGTGGACAGTGAGTGGAGGTCCTGTATGGTCAGTGGAGCTGATACAGTGGACAGTGAAGTGGACTTAATGAAGTGGCTGGTGGGTGTAATAAGATACACAGACAGATAGACAGATAAATATTCCTCACATTACTGAAGTACCTGTATTAGAGTTTGCTGTCCGTGCAAACTAACTCCTTACCTCAGATCCAGTAGCAGTCGCTGTCTTTAAGCCTGCCGTTCAACAAAAACCCAGCAAAGTCTGGAAATCAGGTCTCCAGCGGAGACCCCTACACAACCCCACCCATCCGCACCCATCCCAAAACACCCTTTCCCACTCTGACCCCTACCCCACAAACACACCCCTAACCCATCCTGACCAACCCCAATCAGCCTAGACCCATATTTATCCATTTCAACTCTCCATACACACCCCATCCCACCCCTACACAACCCCACCCATCCGCACCCATCCCAAAACACCCTTTCCCACTCTGACCCCACAAACACACCCCTAACCCATCCTGACCAACCCCATTTATCCATTTCAACTCTCCATACACACCCCATCCCACCCCTACACAACCCCACCCATCCGCATCCCGAAATACCCATTTCTTCCGACCCATCGCTACCCCACAAACCCACCCCTACTCATCCTGACCAACTCCAGCCAGCCCCGAGCCATCCCGGCCCATATCTACCCATTCCAACCCTCCCATACGCAACCCTTCCAACCCGTACCCACTCGACCCACCCTTAGCCATTTCCACCCATCCCTACACACCCTGACCCATCAGGACCCATCCCGAAATACCCATTCCTTCCGACCCATCGTTACCCCACAAACACACCCCTACCCATCCCGACCAACCCCAACCAGCCCTGACCCATCCCGGCTCATATCTACCCATTCTGACCCTCCCATACACACCCCTTCCCACTCGACCCACCCCTACACAACTCCACCCACTCCTACGCACCCAGGCCGACCCAGACCCATCCCGAAACACCCATTCCCACTCAAACCCTCCCCTACCACACAAATACACCCTACCCGTCCTGACCAACCCCAACCAGCCCTGACCCATCCCGGCCCATATCTACCCATTCTGAGCCTCCCATATACACCCCTACCCACTCGACCCACACCTACACAACTCCACCCATTCCTACGTACCCAGGCCCACCCCAACCCATCCCTACCCACCCACAACCCATCCCTACCCACTCCAACCCATCCCTACCCACTCCAACCCATCCCTACCCACCCACAACCCATCCCTACCCACTCCAACCCATCCCTACCCACCCACAACCCATCCCTACCCACCCCAACCCATCCCTACCCACCCCAACCCATCCCTACCCACAACCCATCCCTACCCACCCACAACCCATCCCTACCCACCCACCCATATGCACTTGGACCAACCCCCACCTCGAAACATACTTTCCGATCCCGACCCATCCTCACATCACAAAACATTTCAGAGCTGGAGCAGTTCAGTCTTTTCAGCAGTTTTATTCTCCAAACGTTAATCCAGTAAACATTCCATACAGTACTGATATAAAGGGTGTAGACAGATAAAGGCCTCAGTGAGCTCAGTGTGCAAACCATGTCCATCCATTACACACACTTAACACGCATAACACGTCTGCCCAGGACGCAGCCTCTTTACAACTGAACGACGTTCAGTACAAAGGCACTACTGAATTACGTCTACCTGATCCAAATCCAGTGAGACTGAAATGCTTTCCAATGGACCTGACTGTTCAGCGAGCATCTCCACGCTAGCTAAAGTGCAGCAGAGCTTTTAAAAATAAACAAAAACTGAGGAATAACGCCAAGTGCTAAATCAATAACATCGTTAGGAGAACGTCGAGCAGGCTAAACTACAGTGAGGTGGTAAATACTGCCCCCCCTGTTTTGGTTTCGCACATGAGCAAGCGCCGGCTTTCAAACCCACAGCAGGAAAACAGTGACAACAGTGAAATACAGCTGCGCAAGTGGATTCATACATTCTTTTGTGGTCATTGCTTGCAATGCTGAGCCCATTTCATTCTAGTTTCAGGTGATAACTTGAGGTTTCATGCATTCTTGGCCAAAAAGTCCCGTTTTCGTTTAGGATTAGGTTTAAGAACGTTCAAATCCAGTTCCCGGTCCTGGATTTTGTAACAACTGGTGATTAATGGAACTGGTGATGTAACGGGCCTCCCAGGATTTCAAATTTAGTCCAAGATCATGCTTAATCCATGTCTAGGAAACTGAGCCCAAGTGGTCAATTACTTTAAAAGTTCAATTAACTACCAGTGATTCCAAAATTAAGGACCCGATACTCAGATTTATGGGCCCAGTTTACAGGAATTAGGCCTAATCCTGGACCACACAGGGTTCGGAATGGAGATTCTCTATTGAAATGAAAATGTAGCCCAGTGCTAGTCTTCATTCCTGGCCAGGGACCAGAACTTTAATGACCATATCTGCAACGGCGGCAATACACCTGAGACACTCCAGGTACGTATAGCAAATAATAACAAATAAATCACCCCGTTTATGATATACTGACATGATATACAGGGCTATCATGCCATATGGGTTAATCTACAGTTGTGTGAAGAAGTTAATAGTGAATGGAAAGAGTTAGACCTCTTGTTCTACACTGGCCATATAAAGAAAGCAAATAATAATAATGGTCAGTCGTAGCAATCAAACTGAACCTACTCTGGGTGGGTTAGAAACTGTGAAATTAGACTGGACACTCCTATAGTAGAAAAAAGTGTGTGTGTGGGGGTGGTTGGGGGGGGTATCGTCAACAATCATTGGGTAATTCAACCATCTCTCAGTCTCGAGGCTCATTGGGGGGCGGGATCTTCACGTCTGAGGGCTCCACCCCCCAGATCTCCCGAGCGTACTCCGAGATGGTCCGGTCGCTGGAGAACTTTCCTGAAGCTGCAATGTTCTTGATCACCTTCTTGGTCCACTCTTTGGGGTTCTGAAGTCAGGAAGAGGAGAGAAGATGGGCTTTCAATATGTGAAGACGGGGATGGGACAGAAGGGACTCTACTATTAAATCAAGTCCCATTCACGGAGCAATCTGTAAGATGGTGCTTGCCATTCATACTCCAAACAATAGGGGGCAACATATCATAACTCCTTCTCCCTCTGCACTCTTGCACCAAGAGCGTCAGCCATCGTTGTGTTTACTGTTCTTTTATTGGCTGCCTGTTCTTAAATGTTCAAACCTGGAGCAGCACCTTCACCATCACTGACCAGAGATTAGAATACACAGCACTACTTCCTCATCCTCACATGCTGGACCGATTCCACTCCATAATACAATAACTCACTATCACCTCTTCAGGTACAAAGTGGTACTACAGTGACTCACTATCACCTCTTCAGGTACAAAGTGGTACTACAGTGACTCCCTATCACCTCTTCGGGTACAAAGTGGTACTACAGTGACTCACTATCACCTCTTCAGGTACAAAGTGGTACTACAGTGACTCACTATCACCTCTTCAGATACAAAGCGGTACTACAATGACACACTATCACCTCTTCAGATACAAAGTGGTACTACAGTGACTCACTATCACCTCTTCAGGTACAAAGCGGTACTACAGTGACTCACTATCACCTCTTCAGATACAAAGTGGTACTACAGTGACTCATTATCACCTCTTCAGGTACAAAGTGGTACTACAGTGACTCATTATCACCTCTTCAGGTACAAAGTGGTACTACAGTGACTCACTATCACCTCTTCAGGTACAAAGTGGTACTACAGTGACTCACCATCACCTCTTCAGGTACAAAGTGGTACAACAGTGACTCACTATCACCTCTTCAGGTACAAAGTGGTACTACAGTGACTCAGTATCACCTCTTCAGGTACAAAGTGGTACTACAGTGACTCATTATCACCTCTTCAGGTACAAAGTGGTACTACAGTGACTCACTATTACCTCTTCAGGTACAAAGTGGTACTACAGTGACTCACTATCACCTCTTCAGGTACAAAGTGGTACTACAGTGACTCACTATCACCTCCTCAGGTACAAAGTGGTACTACAGTGACTCACCATCACCTCTTCAGGTACAAAGTGGTACAACAGTGACTCACTATCACCTCTTCAGGTACAAAGTGGTACTACAGTGACTCAGTATCACCTCTTCAGGTACAAAGTGGTACTACAGTGACTCATTATCACCTCTTCAGGTACAAAGTGGTACTACAGTGACTCACTATTACCTCTTCAGGTACAAAGTGGTACTACAGTGACTCACTATCACCTCTTCAGGTACAAAGTGGTACTACAGTGACTCACTATCACCTCCTCAGGTACAAAACAGTACTACAGTGACTCACTATCACCTCCTCAGGTACAAAACAGTACTACAGTGACTCACTATCACCTCTTCAGGTACAAAGTGGTACTACAGTGACTCACTATCACCTCTTCAGGTACAAAGTGGTACTACAGTGACTCACTGTCACCTCTTCAGATAAAAAGTTGTACTACAGTGACTCACTATCGCCTCTTCAGATACAAAGTGGTACTACAGTGACTCACTATCACCTCTTCAGGTATAAAATGGTACTACAGTGACTCATTATCACCTCTTTAGGTACAAAGTGGTACTACAGTGACTCGCTATCGCCTCCTCAGATACAAAGTGGTACTACAGTGACTCACTATCACCTCTTCAGGTACAAAGTGGTACTACAGTGACTCACTATCACCTCTTCATCTACAAAGTGGTACTACAGTGACTCACTATCACCTCTTCAGGTACAAAGTGGTACTACAGTGACTCACTATCACCTCTTCAGGTACAAAGTGGTGCTACAGTGACTCACTATCACCTCTTCAGGTACAAAGTGGTGCTACAGTGACTCACTATCACCTCTTCAGGTACAAAGTGGTACTACAGTGACTCACTATCACCTCTTCAGGTACAAAGTGGTACTACAGTGACTCACTGTCACCTCTTCAGATAAAAAGTTGTACTACAGTGACTCACTATCGCCTCTTCAGATACAAAGTGGTACTACAGTGACTCACTATCACCTCTTCAGGTATAAAGTGGTACTACAGTGACTCATTATCACCTCTTTAGGTACAAAGTGGTACTACAGTGACTCGCTATCGCCTCCTCAGATACAAAGTGGTACTACAGTGACTCACTATCACCTCTTCAGGTACAAAGTGGTACTACAGTGACTCACTATCACCTCTTCAGATACAAAGTGGTACTACAGTAACTCACTATCACCTCTTCAGACACAAAGTGGTACTACAGTGACTCACTATCACCTCTTCAGATACAAAGTGGCTTTACAGTGACTCACTGTCACCTCTTCAGGTACAAAGTAGTGCTAAAGTGACTCACTGTCACCTCTTCAGGTATAAAGTGGTACTACAGTGACTCATTATCACCTCTTTAGGTACAAAGTGGTACTACAGTGACTCGCTATCGACTCCTCAGATACAAAGTGGTACTACAGTGACTCACTATCACCTCTTCAGGTACAAAGTGGTACTACAGTGACTCCCTATCACCTCTTCAGGTACAAAGTAATACTACAGTGACTCACTATCACCTCTTCAGGTACAAAGTGGTACTACAGTGACTCACTATCACCTCTTCAGGTACAAAAAAATATGTAAAATCTTACATATTGCTCCTTTAACAGTGTTAACACTGTCTACAGTCTCAGAAATTGTACTGAATGACAAATGAGAAGTCAAATACATCAAATACATCAAATACATGTTCTGTCATAATGCACTACAGAGTTTTAAGACTAAAATGTTCAGGATCAGTGATGAGAACCTGTGCTCTGTACTATCATAACTCTCTTCACTCAAAACTCAGCGGCACTTCTGCAGTCAGGCTGACTGTGTGGTTTGTGTCTGTGTAATTTGCTTACCTTGTAGAGCTCATTGACTTTCTCCTGACAGCTGATATACGCCTCATAATCAGCAAACACCTTGAATCTGAGAGAGAAGAATAAATAAGCATTCAGCAAATACACATACACGTGCATTTTCACCAGAACGAACAGCAGATCTGATTAGAACAGATGTAAATAATCAGACATACAATACAAAGTAACATGAATATGTTATTGTGAGAGAAGTAGATCAGATCTTGATCCAGTTTGAAGAACAAAGTTAGGTTCCAGATTTCTCCTGGACGCCCCAGACATTGTATGAATGTGTTCAGTTCCTTCAGCAGCAAATCTTGCTTTAGCTTAATGAAGTCCTGAGCAGTCAAAGCAGGTATTAGATGAGAACTGTAAATAATACTGGGCTGTTTCCACAAGGAGAAGCTGCAGCAACACTGACATGGTGGTCATGTTTTAATGTGTGTTGTGCTGGTATGAGTAGATCAGATACAGCAGTGCTGCTAGAATTTGTAAACACCTGAGTGTCACTGCTGGACTAAGAATAGTCCACTAACCAAACATACTCAGCCAACAGTGTCCACAACACACACCACCACGTCATTGTCACTGCTCTGTGGTGGTCCTATGGAGGTCCTGATCATTAAAGAACAGAGTAATAAGGTATACAGAGAATCAGATGAACTACGGTCTGTAAGTGGAGCTCCTATATGGTCAGTGGAGCTGATAACATGGACCGATACTGTAGAAACAAGGGGGTGGTATTAATTCTATTTTTTAAAAACCTCCCCCAGCACTCCTCCTCCTGAGAACACCCTTTAGATGTTACACTTGAAATGTATTTACTGACGTGTTTACTGACGCATTCATTCACACAGAAAACCCACAAACTGCTGTTCTGCCCATGTAGGATTACCGGTCGTGGTTCATCAGCATGTTGACGATGTCTTTAAACAGGTCTGGCTGTTTGGGGCTGAAGAACCCGGTGCTGATCAGATCCATCACCTGCTTGAGCTCCGGCAGACGATCGTAGTACTCACGAGCGCTATACCTGCGCCACACACGGACCAACAACGATACAGTCTTAATAAAAACACCTGTACACTGTACCAAACGTGGTTGGGACCAAAACAAAACCATTTCATATCATACACAGAGCGCTCACCCCTTGCGGTCCATGGCCTCCACGTCCTCCACTCTCATCCCGAAGATGAAGAGGTTCTGCTCCCCAGCTTCCTCCGCCATCTCCACGTTGGCTCCGTCCATGGTGCCGATGGTCAGCGCTCCGTTCAGCATGAACTTCATGTTTCCGGTTCCGGAAGCTTCTGTTCCTGCCGTGGAGATCTGCTCGGACAGGTCTGCGGCCGGGATCACTGGACGACAGCAATAACAGCCCAGATTTGCTTCACTTAATGATCCATTCGCAGTTATATTCATAATATAACTCCAATAACCTCTAGATTTGAATATTTCCCACTGTTATTACAACTTCCTACTAATTATTTTAATTCTTTTAGGTTGAGGAGCACCGGCTTCATATCAGAGTTGGTGGGTCAGAGTGTGATGATGTTTGACCCTGCTGCTCACCTTTCTCTGCGAGCGAAACTCTGTAGTTCTCCAGGAAGATCACCTTCAGTCGGTCACCCACCACCGGGTCGTTATTCACCACGTCCGCCACCGACGTGATCAGTTTTATGATCATCTTAGCCATGTGGTACCCAGGTGCGGCCTGCAGGGGGCAGCGTGGGGCAATAAAACAGGTAGGACGGTATGTAATATAGGCTGCATCGCAAACAGCTTCCTACCTAGTGCACTACGTAGGCAGCTACATTAAACTATTGCTTCTACATTCAAACAGTTAGATAGAAAGCTTTAGCTTTCTTTGAGACATATAGTGCACTAGACTACATAGTGCTGCACTACATAGGGAGTACTGGACTGTTAGAAACACAGCCATAATAATAATAACAATAATAATAATAATAATAATAATAATAATAATAATAATAATAATATTATTATTATTATTAACAACAACAACAACCACTATTACAACTACTTCACTACTATTGTTATTTTTATTAGTACTACTATGACTATTATTATTATTATTATTATTATTATTATTATTATTATTATTATTATTATTATTACTACTATTATTGTTAATACTACTACTACTACTATAATTGTTATTAATATTATTACTAGATAGAAAGCTTTGGCTTTCTTTTAGACATATAGTGCACTAGACTACATAGTGCTGCACTACATAGGGAGTACTGGACTGTTAGAAACACAGCCATAATAATAATAATAACAATAATAATAATAATAATAATAATAATAAAACAACAACAATTACTACTACTTCTAGTACTATTAGTTTTTATTATTATTACTGCTACTACTATTATTATTATTATTATTATTATTACTACTACTACTACTACCACCACCACCACTATTGTTATTTTTATTATTACTACTATGACTATTGTTATTATTATTACTATTACTACTATTATTATTATTATTACTACTACTACTACTACTACTATTGTTATTATTATTACTACTACTACTATTATTGTTATTACTATTATTATTACTACTACCACCACCACCACTATTGTTATTATTTTTATTATTACTACTATGACTATTGTTATTATTATTTCTATTACTACTATTATTATTATTATTATTATTATTATTATTATTATTATTATTATTATTACTACTACTTCTACTATTGTTATTATTATTATTATTACTACTACTACTACTACTATTATTGTTATTACTACTACTACTACTATTGTTATTATTATTATTACTAATACTACTACAACTACTACTATTGTTGTTATTATTATTACTACTACTACTACTACTATTGTTATTATTACTACTACTACTACTACTACTATTATTGTTATTACTATTATTATTACTACTACCACCACCACCACTATTGTTATTATTTTTATTATTACTACTATGACTATTGTTATTATTATTACTAATACTACTACAACTACAACTATTGTTATTATTATTATTACTAATACTACTACAACTACTACTATTGTTGTTATTATTATTACTACTACTACTACTATTATTGTTATTACTATTATTATTACTACTACCACCACCACCACTATTGTTATTATTTTTATTATTACTACTACTATTGTTGTTATTATTATTATTATTATTATTATTATTATTAGTAGTAGTAGTAGTAGTAGTATTAGTATTATTACTACTACTACTATTGTTATTATTATTATTATTATTATTATTATTATTATTATTATTATTATTATTATTATTACTACTACTGCTTTTACTACTGTTGGTATTATTATTGTTGTTGTTGTTATAATTATTATATAAAAAATTATTAAAATAATACATATTGTCGCTGTCCAATGAAAAACAAGTATCTTCAAAATGGCAACTTTACAGGAGAAGACAAAAACTTTCAATGTAAGCCAATAGAACCAACATTTTTTACAATTGAATTTGGAGCATTTCTATTGGTCCATTAATCGTAGATTTTTGCACAGTGTAAACGACAGCTGTTGTGTTTAAATGATGTAGAAAAATGACAATGCCTCACCTTGCCTCCTATCATTACTGTTCTTGGCACAAATTTCTTGTTTGGCTCTTTTTTGATCCCTGCAAAACAACAAACACAGTAATTGATCACACTGAAGTAATAACAGGACTTATCACAAACACGTCAGGATCATTTAACACAGTGCAGGTAGTTTCTCTTCACAGAGAGGGGGCAGTAAGAAAACCAGCAGTTCTGTTTTTTACCCTTAAACAGGCTGCTCAACAGTTTTCACCCTGTCATCTGAAGTGGGGGACATGGGGGTCTCAAATCCATCTACAGCATAAATATCATCATTCTGACTTACATTTACAGACTGTAGTTCATCTGATTCTCTGTAGACTTTATTACACAAAGCAGGCACTATTAGGGAGGGGGATCATTCTCAGCACTGCAGTGACGCTGACATCATAATAGTGGTGGTGTGTTAGTGTGTGTAGTGCTGGTGTGAGTGGATCAGACACAGCAGTGCTGAATTCAATGAGCTTTTAAATTCCTATTTCTAAAGTCCGTCCAGGGCTCTGCTCTTACTGTTGTAGTAGGTGATGATGTGCAGGCAGTTGAGCAGCTGTCTCTTGTACTCGTGGATTCTTTTGACCTGAATGTCGAAGATGGACTCTGGATTGATCTTCACCTTGTACTCCTTCTCCAGGTACGCACCCAGCTTCTGCTTGTTCTCCTACAAAACACACACACGCGGTATGTTGGGTCACTATGTGCGGGACGAGGCCTGTGGGTCTGGATTTAGAATTTGGATACACAGCCCACTTTTGTTTACACTCCACATTTAACCCATCCGTCTGAAACACGCACTCACACACACAAAAACAAACAGACACTAGTGAACACACACTAGGAGGCAGTGAAACACTCACATACAGATACACACACACACACACGCACTCACACACACAAAAACAAACAGACACTAGTGAACACACACTAGGGGGCAGTGAAACACTCACATACAGACACACACACACACACACAAACAAACAAACAAACAAACAGACACTAGTGAACACACACTAGTGATAGTGAAACATCCACACACACACACACACACCAGGGTAAGGTAAAACATATACACACACACACACTAGTGAACACACACATACACAAACAGACACTAGTGAACACACACTAGTGATAGTGAAACACCCACCCACACCCCAAGGTTAGGTAAAACATATACACACACACACACACAAACTGACACTAGTGAACACATACACACAAACAGACACTAGTGAACACACACTAGGGGTTGTGAAACACCCACCCATACACACACTAATGAACACATACTAGGGGGCAGTAAAAACACAAACACACACACGTGCTTAAGGTTTACACGCACTCGGTTTAGGTAAAACACTCTCATATACACACACGCACACACTAGTGAACACACACACACACACACGCACACGCACACACACACACACACACACACACACTAGGGGGCAGCGAAACACACACACACACACACACACACACACACACACACACACACACACACACACACACACACACACCAGAGTGATAGACAGCCCTATCCACAGTAGCTGGTGAGCAGCTGGAGGTTAGGTGTCTTGCTCAAGGGCACTTCAGTCGAGTCCAGTCAGTTCAGTGGATTGAACCAGCGACCTCCCGGTCACAAGACTGATCCCCTGACCTCCCGGCCTGACTGTCCCGGCTCTGTCCGATACTCTCATTACCTGCTTCAGCTGATCATCAACGAACTGACCTGCTTTACTTTGGCCACGTCTCTGATGAACGCCTCGTTGTCGATGTAGTCCAGCAGCTTCTTCAGCTGAGACAGATCCGTCATGAACTCCTCACCGATTTTCTACAGAGGAGAGATACGGAGCAGCGCAGACAGAGGACATAGAGACATTTCATCATGATGTCATTACAAAAAGAGCAGAACTCGTCTTCAGCGCAGTGCAGGGGGACATTCTGAAGTGAGGCGCTTGTAGAGCATTTGCTCCATCAAAACACTGAGACACATTTTGTGAAATGTCTTTAAACATTGTGATATTATCACGTCTGCCGTATCATCCACCCGCTAAACACCTACACCATGAAAATTTCATCACAGCTAATTATGATCTACCAATTAATACAGTGTTAAACTCAAGCACGAGCTAAACTCTGCAGGACAGGAGATCTCAGGGAGGAGGGGTTGGTGACCGGTACCTCAGCGATGATGTCAGCAAGGCCGGGGTTGCAGAGCAGGAGCCAGCGGCGCGGCGTGATGCCGTTGGTCTTGTTCTGGAACTTCTCCGGCTCCACGTCATGAAAGTCCTTAAACCTTCAGGGATGATAAAGTGATTTTACATCACCACCACATTAACCCTTCGATGCCCCCCTACAGCATATAGGGGTCAGTCTAATAAATGAAAATCAAAACAACTACAGAATAATAGGGCTGTGTATTGGCAAGAACCTGGCGATACAATATATATTGTGATACAGTCATGATCACAATTCAATATATCGTGATATTGTTATTTTTTTAATTCTACTATTATGAACTCTACTGTATGAACAGGTTTGCCAAGACTTACAACAGCATTGCGTCCTTGTGCTGCTTGTTAATGTTGGAGTGGAGCTGAAAATGGATTACAACACTGCCATCTAGTGGTCAGAGGTTTAAACACAACACACAATGATTCACTGTCTGTCAGGAATCTGTGTATTGATAATGTGTTTTTCAGAATCGATACAGTATCACTAAACATAATTTCCTGATACTCGATATTTCAATACTTTCTTACACCCCTACAGAAGAATACAGACCCAGGAGGATAAGCAGCCTAGACGACAAACAAATAAACATTATATGCTGTATGTAGAAATGATGTTATGTATATTACATAATTATATTATATGTAATAAGAGAAGCTAAGATTTCAATAATTGCTTTAGTTGAGTTTCAGTCAGTGGCGTTACGGTCAGTGGAGTTACGGTCAGTGGTTCACTAAAGTTCAGCATAACTGTCTATAATATAATTACATTTTTTTTATATTTACATTTGAATAACATTCATTTAAATAGTTTTTTCAACATGTTTACAGTAGTAGCTTGCTGTGACCATCTTTCACGTGCGCGTCACATGACCTGAACCTGGATAACTGACGTACATGTAATTAATTACCTCTTAATTAAATGTAAAGTCAATAATAATATTAATAATTAATCTTGAACTGAGATCTAACCCAGGCTTTTACTCACACTGTGCTTTTGACGATATCGGAGTGTATGCGAGCGACTCCGTTCACAGCATGGGAGCCCACCACGCACAGGTGGGCCATGTTGATCCTCTTCGGATCACCCTCCTCGATCAGCGACATCCTCCGCAGGCGGTCACCGTCTCCTGGATACAGCGCGGCTATTTTCTAACACAGACAGGGAGAGACGTTCAGCGCCTTCCTCACAGGAGCACCGCTCACCTACACAGCTGCAGCCGGGGGTCCATCTGGCGCTGACCGTGAAACAGGTGAGCTACAGTCTCTAACAGCGCACCAGGACGACGGAGCTACAAGAGGAGGGTTCGGATGTACTTACGTCCAGGTGACGCTGGTTGATCTCATAGACGATCTGCAAATGTCTGGGCAGAAGTTTCTCAAACATGTAGACAGGCCAGCGCTCCAGAGCCTCCGGGAGAACTGTGTGGTTTGTGTAGGCGCAGGTCTTCGTGGTAATCTCCCAGGCCTACACACACACACACACACACACACACACAGACACACACAGACACACACACAGACACACACACACTGTTTAAAATAACCTAAATCTAAATGTTTATTTTGTGTATATATACATCCATCCATTATCTTCCGCTTCATCCCGCTGTTTATGCATGCATATGTATATATGTATGTTTATATGTGTATATGCGTATGTATATGTGGGTTTATGTGTATATGTATGTTTATGTGTATATGTATTTTTATATATGTATATAGGTATATGTATGTTTATGTGTATATGTATATATGTGTATATGTTTATTTATATATGTATATGTGTATATGTATATGTGTGTATATGTATATAGGTATATGCATGTTTATATGTGTGTATATGTATATATGTATATGCATGTTTGTGTGTATATGTATATATGTATATGCATGTTTATGTATGTATATGTGTATATGTATATATGTATATATGTATAAGTGTATACGTATATGTTTGTGTGTGTATGTGTAGATGTCTATATATGTATGTTTATATGTGTGTGTGTATATGTATGTGTTTATGTATGGGTATATGTGTATATGTATGTTTTTATGTATATATGTGTGTATATGTATATATGTATATGTATGTTTATATGTATAAGTGTATACGTATATGTATTTATTTATATTTATGTGTGTATGTGTAGATGTCTATATATATATATATATATATATATATATATATATATATATATGCACGTTTATATATGTATATGTATGTTTATATATGTACGTTTATATGTGTATATGTATGGGTATATGTTTATATGTATGTTTATATATGTATGTTTATATGTCTATATGTATGTTTATATATGTATATGTATGTTTATATGTGTATATGTATGTTTATATATCTATATTTATATGTGTATGGGTATATGTATATATGTGTATATGTATGTTTATGTGTGTATATGTATATATGTATATGTATGGGTATATGTTTATATATGTATATGTATGTTTATATATATATATTTATATGTGTATGGGTATATGTATATGTATGTTTATGTGTGTATATGTATATATGTGTATATGTGTGTATATATGTATACATGTGTGTATATGTGTGTGTGTTTTATGTTATTCTGAGTTTTTTGTGATGGAGTGTTAATCTGCTCGGCAGCTGCACCTTCTCCCAGCTCAGCTTCTCCACATCCACCAGAATCCTCATCAGCTCCGGAATAGCCAGAGCAGGATGGGTATCATTCAGCTGGATTGCCACCTGAGAGAGAGAGAGAGAGAGAGAGAGAGAGAGAGAGAGAGAGAGAGAGAGAGAGAGAGAGAGAGAGACAGAGAGAGAGACAGAGAGAGAGACAGAGAGAGAGACAGAGAGACAGAGAAAGAGATAGAGAATGACTTCAAGAAAAAGTGAGCGAGAGACAGAGAGAGAACAAGACAGAAAACAAAAGAGAGAGAGAGAAAGAGAGAGATAGAGAACAAGATGAAGGGAATATACAGACAGAGAGAGAGAGAAAAATGGAAGGAATAAGAGAGAAAGAGAGAAAAAGAGCGGGAATAAGAGTGAGAGTGTACAGAGAAATAGAGAGAGAGAGAGAGAGAGAGAGAGAGAGAGAGAGAGTAGTGATGAAAGATTGTAAGTTGTACTAAAAGTTAATGAAGATATTTGAGCAGCTCTATTTAATCAGCACTGTTAAACACTCTGTAAATATTAACTGGACGTTTGTTCTGGAGACAGAGTGCGGTAGTGATGATGGACAGACAGAAAGAGACGCGCTATTGGTCGGCGCTGCTGAAAGAGTGAGAGGGTCACCTTATCCGGGAAGCTCTCGTAGGAGGTGCGTACGGGGTCCCTGCAGCCGAACTTGGAGGATTTAAAGCGTCTGATGATGTCCTGCAGAGTCGCGGCCACCACAAAGTACTCCTGCTTCAGACGCAACTCCTTCCCCTCGAAAAACTTTTAAAAATACATTATTATTATTATTATTATTATTATTATTATTATTATTATTATTATTATTATTATCTCTTTTCAATCTAGGACCACCACTGTAATGGCCTAGCAACATCATAATGACACATGCACAGTAACACTGTAGGAACCACTGCCAATACAGTAGCAATTGCATAGCAACACCTTAGCAACCACTGTGTACCAGTAACAACTGCATAGCAACACCTTAGCATCTACCTGGGGTAACATATTAGCAACCACCTGGAACCACATATAACAGCCCAGCAACACCCTACCTTTATTAATTATTATAATATTATTAATATAGTACAGAGCTATAAATCCACACAGCTGGATCCTCAGATGCATGTTTACAGCCCCCCTTCTGGAAGATGTGGGTACACGCTGTTGTCACTAATCTAGACTCCGACTGTAGCTGCTCTCACGCTTGTAAGAACAGAACCTTCACCTTCAACACTGAAATCATTCAAATAGTGCCAAGAGCTGCGAGTACTCACGTTATCATTGGGGTACAGAACTCGAGAGATGTTCTCCGCCAGGTTCCTGTCCAGCACAGCCTGGATGTAGTCTCCAACATTAACTACAGAGAGAAAACACAATCAGTCAAACCATAAAGTCTTCACTGCTTCATCTAATTAACTCCAGTCAGCCAGCAAGATTTACATCCAGCCTTTAGCAGCAGCACAATTCAGACTGTGAAGGGGACATCCACCCATATTTTATAAAATTTCATAATTAAATGGCTAAAGATTAAAGTTGGCTTGGTGTGAAGAGTCAAAAGACTCATATAAAGCTTTAGCCTGCAATGTATTATTTCTAATTAATTCATGGTGGCGCTGTGGGGCAAATTAGTTCCCAAGAAAAGAAACTATTTTTAGATTTTCCACTATTTTGCCATCATATAAACACTAAACATATTTGTAGGTTCACCAGTGGTTTTGATAGTGAATAACAAGTCTACATTTGTGTTGTAGATGTGGAGACCCCGGGTTCTCATCACCACCACTGAAACATAAACACCATCTAAACCATTTCACACCAAACCCACTCTGAATAATCTTTGTTATGTGGAAATTTTTGAAAAACAGGTGGTATTCCCCTTTAGCTTGTGTAATCCTGATTACTGTAATGGGGAAGTTCTTTAACTGGGAGGGGAGTTTCTTTAGAGTACTTTCTAAATACTCTGGCCACAGAACCTCAAGGAGAAGCGTAGCTTGGGTTACGCTGGCAGGTTGCCAGATCCTCTCCTGTCTGAGTGGTGTGACTGCATGGTTTTGGCGCAGGACCTCTAGTTAGTATTCCACACAGATGAACCTCACTCTGGCAACCGCTTCAAGCTGCCGTGAACCCATTACTCTGGAGACGTCAGGAGTGCACCAGTCCAATGTTCACGGGTAAAACCTTCCTAGAAAACTACATAATTCATCATTATTATTATTATTAATAATAAAATTATTAATACTATTAATGCTAATAATAATGATGGTAATATCACTTTTTTTCAAGTGGACCACAGTTTTTAAACTAGGACCACCAGAGATACCACTGCAATGGCCTTGCAACATCAAAGCTACCTATTGGGAGTACCAATTAAGTTCTCTTTAAAACCCTCATCAGATTTCAGTCATCAGATTCATCCGCCCAGGGAAGGGGGCCGAAGCACAACCTATGTTACTGAATGTTCTTTCGCACATTTTGTATGCAGTTACACACTTCTACCAGAGAGGTCTCCAAATCCCCAAATCTAGCATAGTGTACTGCAGTAATATTTATTTTAAATAGTATTATTAGGAGTATTAGGAGTGGAGCGCGGTGTCTCTGTGTGTGTCTCTCTCTTTCACTGTCTCTGTCTCTCTCTCTTTTACCATCTGTGTCTCTCTCTCTTACTGTCTTTGTCTCTCTCTCTCTCTCTTTCACCGTCTCTGTGTCTCTCTCTCTTACTGTCTTTGGCTCTCTCTCTCTTTCACCATCTCTGTGTCTCTCTCTCTCTTACTGTCTTTGTATCTCTCTCTCTTTCACTGTCTCTGTGTCTGTCTTTCTCTCTTTCACTGTCTGTCTCTCTCTCTTTCATTGTCTCTGTCTCTGTGTGTGTCTCTCTCTCTCTTTCACTGTCTCTCTCTCTTTCACTGTCTCTGTTTCTCTTTCACTGTCTCTGTTTCTCTCTCACTGTCTCTTTCTCTGTGTCTCTCTCTCTCTTTCACTCTGTCTGTCTCTGTTTCTCTGTCTGTCTCTCCCTCTCTCTTTCACTGTCTCTGTGTCTGTCTCTCTTTCACTGTCTGTCTCTCTCTCTTTCACTGTCTCTGTGTCTGTCTCTCTCTCTCTTTCACTGTCTCTGTCTGTCTCTCTCTCTTTCACTGTCTGTCTCTCTCTCTTTTTCACTGTCTCTGTCTCTCTCTCACTGTCTGTGTCTCTTTCTCTCTCTCCCTCTGTCTGTCTCTCTGTCTCTCTTACTATTGTACTTATTGCTGCTACTTTGTGAACGTACACTTTTGCAGTTTGAAGTCGTTGGGGGCTTTGGCAGACCACAGCCTCATGGTGTTCACCGTGTTGTTCTTGTAGCCGGGGACAGGAGTGTCATACGGCATCGCCAGGATCACCTATCAGAGAGAGCGAGAGAGAGAGAGAGAGAGAGAGAGAGAGAGAGAGAGAGTTATGGTGTGGGGAATCTGGAAGACACTCTCAACTGATTTGGGTCTGAATCCATCCTTGTAGATCACGTACACCATACATGCTGATGGTCTTCTCTGGGGTGGATGGGATCTTCCAGCAAGACAATGGGACACGTCTCACGACTAGAAATGTCCCACATTGGTTGGAAGAGCTGACAAAGACTTCCAAGTACTACCCTGGACCCCTAATTCCACAGACTTGAACCCAATTGAGCATCTGTGGGAACATCTGGATGGTGGTGTTGGCTTGATACCTCCAGATACCTGTGACCACCTACCAGGAGCTTACTGAGTCTCCCAGTCCATCTAGCTGCTGTCTGTGCTGCACACAGTCACTCCGGGTATTAGCTGGTGGTCATAATAATGTGACTCGACTGTGTAATATTGCACAACCTCTTCCTCCCTACACTGTTAGCGGAACTGTGCTAATCAGATTTCACAGCTTTTCCTCTCACCACAAACGCAGTTCTGGCTCAGGACCGTGATTGGCTTACCTGGGTGTCCACCCACTTAGGCCCCTCCTCCGTGTGCTCCACTCGGCCATAGAAGTGCACCGGGAGCATGTACTCTGGGCGGGCCTTCTCCCAGGGGTTACCGTAGCGCAGCCAATCATCTGCCTCCTCCACCTGAGAGATGAACAGATGGTAAAACAGATGATGAGAAGAATAAACGTATACGAACAGACTGAGTATCTCCTGCAGACGAATGATGTAACAGCTGGAGCTGATCAGACAGTACGAGTGGAGCAGCTCTGCTGTACCTGCCAGCCACTCGAGATCTTCTGGTTGAAAATTCCAAACTCGTAGCGGATGCCGTAACCGTACGCCGCCAAACCCAGCGTCGCCATGGAGTCCAGGAAACAAGCTAAAGGGAGAGAAAGAAAATAGAGAATAAGAAAGAAAGAAAGAAAATAGGTGAAGGAACAGCAAGAAGAAAGCAAAAAAGCATGAGGACAAAAGAAAGAAAGAAAGAAAATAGAGAGTAAGAAAGAAAGCTGGTGAAAGAATTAGATGAAAGAAGAGTGAGTAAAGAAGTGAAAGGCAGAGGGTGAAAGAAATTAATGAAAGGAGAGAAGGAGGAAAAACAGCAAGAATGCAGGAAAAAGAGTAAGAAAGAAAGAAGCGTGAGAAAGATAAATGTAAAAGAGGGAAAGAAAATCAGGCAGAGAGTGAGAGAAATGAGAGATAAAAGAGAGATAAATGAGGAGGGAGAGAGAGAAAGAGATTAATAAATGAGGAAAGAGAGAGACAGAGAAGTCAATGATGAGAGACAGAGAAATAAAGGAGGAGACAGAGAAAAAGAGGAGAGACCGGGAAATAAATGAGACAGAGAAATAAATGAGGAGAGACAGAGAAATAAATGAGGAGACAGAGAAAAAGAAGAGAGACAGAGAAATAAATGAGGAGACAGAGAGAGACAGAGAAATAAATGAGGAGAGAGAGAGAGAGAAATAAATGAGGAGACAGAGAAATAAATGAGAGACAGAGAAATAAATGAGGAGACAGAGAAATAAATGAGGAGAGACAGAGAAATAAATGAGGAGAGAGAGAGAGAAATAAATGAGGAGACAGAGAAATAAATGAGGAGAGACAGAGAAATAAATGAGGAGACAGAGAGAGACAGAGAGACAGAGAAATAAATGAGGAGACAGAGAGAGACAGAGAGACAGAGAAATAAATGAGGAGACAGAGAAATAAATGATGAGACAGAAAAAAAGAGGAGAGACAGAGAAATAAATGAGGAGAGACAGAGAAATAAATGAGGAGACAGAGAGAGACAGAGAGAGACGGAGAAATAAATGAGGAGACAGAGAGAGACAGAGAAATAAATGAGGAGAGACAGAAATAAATGAGGAGAGACAGACAGAGAAATAAATGAGGAGAGACAGACAGAGAAATAAATGAGGAAAGAGAGAGAAATAAATGAGGAGAGACAGACAGAGAAATAAATGAGAAGAGAGAGAGAGACAGAGAGACAGAGAAATAAATGAGGAGACAGAGAGAGACAGAGAGACAGAGAAATAAATGAGGAGACAGAGAAATAAATGATGAGACAGAAAAAAAGAGGAGAGACAGAGAAATAAATGAGGAGAGACAGAGAAATAAATGAGGAGACAGAGAGAGACAGAGAGAGACGGAGAAATAAATGAGGAGACAGAGAGAGACAGAGAAATAAATGAGGAGAGACAGAAATAAATGAGGAGAGACAGACAGAGAAATAAATGAGGAGAGACAGACAGAGAAATAAATGAGGAGAGAGAGAGAGAGAAATAAATGAGGAGAGACAGAAATAAATGAGGAGAGACAGACAGAGAAATAAATGAGGAGAGACAGACAGAGAAATAAATGAGGAAAGAGAGAGAAATAAATGAGGAGAGACAGACAGAGAAATAAATGAGGAGAGACAGACAGAGAAATAAATGAGGAGAGAGAGAGAGAAATAAATGAGGAGAGACAGAGAAATAAATGAGGAGAGACAGACAGAGAAATAAATGAGGAGAGAGAGAGAGAGAAATAAATGAGGAGAGACAGAGAAATAAATGAGGAGAGACAGACAGAGAAATAAATGAGGAGAGAGAGAGAGAGAAATAAATGAGGAGAGACAGACAGAGAAATAAATGAGGAGAGACAGACAGAGAAATAAATGAGGAAAGAGAGAGAAATAAATGAGGAGAGACAGACAGAGAAATAAATGAGGAGAGACAGACAGAGAAATAAATGAGGAAAGAGAGAGAAATAAATGAGGAGAGACAGACAGAGAAATAAATGAGGAGAGACAGACAGAGAAATAAATGAGGAGAGAGAGAGAGAAATAAATGAGGAGAGACAGAGAAATAAATGAGGAGAGACAGACAGAGAAATAAATGAGGAGAGAGAGAGAGAGAAATAAATGAGGAGAGACAGAGAAATAAATGAGGAGAGACAGACAGAGAAATAAATGAGGAGAGAGAGAGAGAGAAATAAATGAGGAGAGACAGACAGAGAAATAAATGAGGAGAGACAGACAGAGAAATAAATGAGGAAAGAGAGAGAAATAAATGAGGAGAGACAGACAGAGAAATAAATGAGGAGAGACAGACAGAGAAATAAATGAGGAGAGAGAGAGAAATAAATGAGGAGAGACAGACAGAGAAATAAATGAGGAGAGAGAGAGAAATAAATGAGGAGAGAGAGAGAAATAAATGAGGAGAGAGAGAGAAATAAATGAGGAGAGACAGAGAAATAAATGAGGAAAGAGAGAGAAATAAATGAGGAGAGACAGAGAAATAAATGAGGAGAGACAGAAAAACAAATGAGAAAGAAAGAGACAAAGAGAGACAGACAGACAGAGACAAAGAGAAAGAGAAAGAGAGAAAGAGAGAGAGAGAGAGAGAGAGAGAGAGAGAGAGAGAGAGAGAGAGAGAGAGAGAGAGAGCGAGCTGCTACAGTAAGGAGAGTTACTATACTATTTCTATACAGCACAGAGAGAAACTGTCCTCTACCTGCGAGTCTGCCCAGTCCACCGTTCCCAAGTCCAGCGTCCTCCTCGATCTCCTCCAGCTCCTCCAGGTCCAGACCCAGCTGTACCACCACACACAGAACCTCACATCAAACTTCCACACACTACAGCAGGAGCGTCCAGCAGGAGCTCCAGGAACTACTTCAACTTCACCAACTTCCACAACTCTGGAGCTGTTCTTCAGGATCTTTCCATCAAAGCTCGTATTCAAACAACTCTCGGCTGCACAGAACGGATCTACACTCTTACACTCTGCTGTACCTCAACACCAGAGCAGCAGCAACCAAACAGCTGGACTACGTGGAGAAATCCAGGCTGTGAAGGGAACGACGCCACTTTTCATTCCTTCCCAACAAACAACCCAACTATCAGAGCTCCATGTTGATCTTTAAACCAGCCTGAAGTTCCTCTTCTCCACATTCTTCATCTAATGTTCCACCTTAAACACTGCAGCTCCTACAGACGCCTGAATGGAACCACAGCACCGTTTAAGGTGGAACTGAGAATTCCCAAAACCAGCTGCTGAACTTCCAACATCTTTAACAGAATCCTGAACAACTTTAACTCTGCAGTCTGTACGTTTCACTCCGGACACTTTCTCCAACACTCGGACACCATGGAGCAGCTTCAGCTCAGCGTTCAACACTGAAGAGACTGAAGAGACGAGCAGCTCCACCTTTATTAGCACCACAACCTCCAACAGTGACTGGAAGTAGCAGCCATGCTGTGTGAGTGGATCACTGTGTGCTGGTTGAAGCAGATCATCTTCAACTGAAAGTTTCACAGAGACACCTTTAATCTACTTTGTGTTTGATGTCCTGATCAAAGAGAGGAGCTGGTACAGGTAACATTAGATACTTGCAGCTCCAAGTAAATAGTATAGCTAACTAAACAGTATGTGGGCGGAGCTTATTTACACAGAGGCTCATTTTATTTGGTCTATGTTGCAGCGTGTCGCTGTAAATCAGCCAATCAGGGCAGAGCTCAGTGAATTATTAATGAGCTCACCAAAAAAGGCGGAAACAGTTTCATTCTAGGACCAAATCAGAGAGTGTAAATGGGGGTGTAGAACCACATCTGGGCAACCAAAGACAAATCTAGTCTTAGACAATGTCTTAAGCTGATAGTTTAAAAGTCTGTATCTGATCAATAAGTGTATTTTCACCAGATCTGATTAGAACAGATGTGAATAATCATACAAACAATACAAAGTAACATGAATATGTTATTGTGAGAGAAGTAGATCAGATCTTGATCCAGTTTGAAGAACTGTAGTTCCAGATTTCTCCTGGACGCCCCAGACATTGTATGAATGTGTTCAGTTCCTTCAGCAGCAAATCTTGATTTATCTTAATGAAGAACTGAGCAGTCAAAGCAGGTATTAGATGAGAACTGATAATAATACTGGGTTGTTTAGGAGAAGCTTGGAAAGGGTTAAATAAACACTGATGTATGAAAAAGCTCTACTTATTGTATTAGTACTGTTTTCAATAATTTCAATAATAAAGATATATCATAAATATCATAGAACATAATTAATCAGTATATAGTGGTGGCTGAATGAGTTCCCTACCTGGTAGATGGCCTCATCGCAGGCGTTCTGCAGACCCAGGTTAATCATGGTGTTCTGCAGGGTTCTGCCCATGTAGAACTCCAGAGACAGGTAGTGGACTCGCTGGGGGACACAAAGCAGGGGTTTAACTCAGTACAGGAACATTTGATTGGTTAAGGTTATCAAACCAGCTATGCATGATTCTGTAAGAAACTGATTCCACGCACCACAAACTTCACTTTGGTTTGAGTGGGTCATGTTTGTCTAAGACCACCTGCGGAGGTGGGGTTTGGGTGTGGGCAGGTCACTGTACTCAGTGGTGTCCACTTATGACCAGCCCACCCAGAACACCAGGTGTAAACAGGTTCAAACCAGTTCACTTTATATGGGACAGTACAACAGACCGTTTCACATTTACTCTATGATCCATACATAACCTGGACTGAACTTAAAGGGGAGCTCCACCAACTTTGCAAAATTTCAGAATCATTTAGTGTTTGGGATGTAAACACAGCATTCTGAGTGGGCTTGGTGTGAAATGGTTTAGATCATGTTTACAGTGGTGGTGATGGGAACCAGGCGTCACCATGGCTACAATGAGAACACACACATTTTATTTATCATCAAACCCACCAGTGAAGCTGCAATGTGTCTTGATACACGCTGTATGTATCTCTCTGTATGTGTGTATGTATGTGTGTATGTATGTGTGTATGTATCCACCATGAACAGACTAAAATATATCAATTAACACACATTTTAGACGACAAATCCGCCATAAAACAGTGTTTTTAACACCAGGAAGCATACACAGTACAGATGCTTAGATATAACAGCTTTCTGTGGATGTCTGGTTCCATTTACCATCACTGTAAACAATTCTGACTTAAAGACTGAAAGGTAAACGCAGTGAGCGGCGTAGTCGCAGTGCGGCCTCTTCTGATTAACGGCGGGAATAAAACACTGATATCTGCAGCTCTCTGCTCGCAGGGTTTTGGCTGTAGGCCAGCCGACTCACTGCCCTGCAGCACACAGAGCCGTCCACTCAGATCTGACCTCACCATGACTGTGCACTTCACCACTGATTAAAGAGTTACACAGAGACACAGCTGCTCCTGCAAGAGGTTTAACACTGAATCACCCTTACACAGTTCAAGAGTTCATTAACTAATTCTGTTAACTGTGTTTATTGTGTTGTATTAACTACGTTGTTTTAATTCTGTTAACTGTGTTTATTGTGTTGTATTAACTACGTTGTTTTGATTCTGTTAACTGTGTTTATTGTGTTGTATTAACTACGTTGTTTTAATTCTGTTAACTGTGTTTATTGTGTTGTATTAACTACGTTGTTTTAATTCCGTTAACTGTGTTTATTGTGTTGTATTAACTACGTTGTTTTAATTCTGTTAACTGTGTTTATTGTGTTGTATTAACTACGTTGTTTTAATTCTGTTAACTGTGTTTATTGTGTTGTATTAACTACGTTGTTTTAATTCCGTTAACTGTGTTTATTGTGTTGTATTAACCACGTTGTTTTAATTCCGTTAACTGTGTTTATTGTGTTGTATTAACTACGTTGTTTTGATTCCGTTAACTGTGTTTATTGTGCTGTGTTAACTACGTTGTTTTAATTCTGTTAACTGTGTTTATTGTGTTGTGTTAACTACGTTGTTTTGATTCTGTTAACTGTGTTTATTGTGTTGTATTAACTACGTTGTTTTAATTCTGTTAACTGTGTTTATTGTGTTGTATTAACTACGTTGTTTTAATTCTGTTAACTGTGTTTATTGTGTTGTATTAACTACGTTGTTTTGATTCTGTTAACTGGGTTTATTGTGTTGTATTAACTACGTTGTTTTGATTCTGTTAACTGGGTTTATTGTGTTGTATTAACTACGTTGTTTTAATTCTGTTAACTGTGTTTATTGTGTTGTATTAACTATGTTGTTTTAATTCTGTTAACTGTGTTTATTGTGGTGTATTAACTACGTTGTTTTAATTCTGTTAACTGTGTTTATTGTGTTGTATTAACTACGTTGTTTTGATTCTGTTAACTGTGTTTATTGTGTTGTATTAACTACGTTGTTTTGATTCTGTTAACTGTGTTTATTGTGTTGTATTAACTACGTTGTTTTGATTCTGTTAACTGTGTTTATTGTGTTGTATTAACTACGTTGTTTTGATTCTGTTAACTTTGTTTATTGTGTTGTATTAACTACGTTGTTTTGATTCTGTTAACTGTGTTTATTGTGTTGTATTAACTACGTTGTTTTAATTCTGTTAACTGGGTTTATTGTGTTGTATTAACTACGTTGTTTTGATTCTGTTAACTGTGTTTATTGTGTTGTATTAACTACGTTGTTTTGATTCTGTTAACTGTGTTTATTGTGTTGTATTAACTACATTGTTTTGATTCTGTTAACTGTGTTTATTGTGTTGTATTAACTACGTTGTTTTGATTCTGTTAACTGTGTTTATTGTGTTGTATTAACTACGTTGTTTTGATTCTGTTAACTGTGTTTATTGTGTTGTATTAACTACGTTGTTTTGATTCTGTTAACTGTGTTTATTGTGTTGTATTAACTACGTTGTTTTGATTCTGTTAACTGTGTTTATTGTGTTGTATTAACTACGTTGTTTTCATTCTGTTAACTGTGTTTATTGTGTTGTATTAACTACGTTGTTTTCATTCTGTTAACTGTGTTTATTGTGTTGTATTAACTACGTTGTTTTCATTCTGTTAACTGTGTTTATTGTGTTGTATTAACTACGTTGTTTTCATTCTGTTAACTGTGTTTATTGTGTTGTATTAACTATGTTGTTTTCATTCTGTTAACTGTGTTTATTGTGTTGTATTAACTATGTTGTTTTCATTCTGTTAACTGTGTTTATTGTGTTGTATTAACTATGTTGTTTTAATTCTGTTAACTGTGTTTATTGTGCTGTATTAACTATGTTGTTTTAATTCTGTTAACTGTGTTTATTGTGCTGTATTAACTATGTTGTTTTAATTCTGTTAACTGTGTTGAGTTAATTATGTTTATTTCTGCTGTGTTAATTCTGTTGTGTTAATTCTGTTAACTGTGTTAATTGACTGTGTTGTGTTAATTCTGCTGTGTTAACTGTGTTGTGTTATTTCTGTTACCTGTGTTTTGTTAATTGTGTTGTGTTAATTCTGCTGTGTTAACTGTGTTGTGTTATTTCTGTTACCTGTGTTTTGTTCACTGTGTAGAGTTAATTCTGCTGTGTTAATTCTGTTAACTATGTTAATTGACTGTGTTGTGTTAATTCTGCTGTGTTAACTGTGTTGTGTTATTTCTGTTACCTGTGTTTTGTTAACTGTGTTGAGTTAATTCTGCTGTGTTAATTCTGTTAACTATGTTAATTGACTGTGTTGTGTTAATTGTGTTGTGTTAATTCTGCTGTGTTAACTGTGTTGTGTTATTTCTGTTACCTGTGTTTTGTTCACTGTGTAGAGTTAATTCTGCTGTGTTAATTCTGTTAACTATGTTAATTGACTGTGTTGTGTTAATTCTGCTGTGTTAACTGTGTTGTGTTATTTCTGTTACCTGTGTTTTGTTAACTGTGTTGAGTTAATTCTGCTGTGTTAATTCTGTTAACTATGTTAATTGACTGTGTTGTGTTAATTGTGTTGTGTTAATTCTGCTGTGTTAACTGTGTTGTGTTATTTCTGTTACCTGTGTTTTGTTAACTATGTTGAGTTAATTCTGTTAACTATGTTGACTGTGTTGTGTTAATTGTGTTGTGTTAATTGTGTTGTGTTAATTCTGCTGTGTTATTTCTGTTACCTGTGTTTTGTTAACTGTGTTAATTCTGCTTTGTTAATTCTGTTAACTATGTTAATTGACTGTGTTGTGTTAATTGTGTTGTGTCAATTCTGCTGTGTTAACTGTGTTGTGTTTTCTGTTACCTGTGTTTTGTTAACTGTGTTATTCTGCTGTGTTAATTCTGTTAACTATGTTAATTGACTGTGTTGTGCTAATTCTGCTGTGTTAATTCTGTTAACTATGTTAATTGACTGTGTTGTGTTAATTCTGCTGTGTTAACTGTGTTGTGTTATTTCTGTTACCTGTGTTTTGTTAACTGTGTTAATTCTGCTTTGTTAATTCTGTTAACTATGTTAATTGACTGTGTTGTGTTAATTGTGTTGTGTTAATTCTGCTGTGTTAACTGTGTTGTGTTTTCTGTTACCTGTGTTTTGTTAACTGTGTTATTCTGCTGTGTTAATTCTGTTAACTATGTTAATTGACTGTGTTGTGTTAATTCTGCTGTGTTAATTTTGTTAACTATGTTAATTGACTGTGTTGTGTTAATTCTGCTGCGTTAATTCTGTTAACTATGTTAATTGACTGTGTTGTGTTAATTCTGTTGTGTTAACTGTGTTGTGTTATTTCTGTTACCTGTGTTTTGTTAACTGTGTTAATTCTGCTTACTATGTTAACTGACTGTGTTCGGTTAATTGTGTTGTGTTAATTCTGTTAACTGTGAAACGGAGCGATCGCACAGCGAAGGCTCAGGTATGATGGCTCGTTGCTAGGGTGTAGTTTGGTGATTGCTATATATTGCATTCCTGCTGGTTGCTACGGTGCCACTAATTGGTTGCTAGGAGGTATCCAGGCTGTACTGGGTGGTTTAACACCATTTAACAGTCACTGTATAAAAACGTCCAATCAGAACATAAATCATCAATCTGTCCATTTTTATTTTTCTACATCATTTGAACGAAGCGGCTGCCCTTTACATTGTTTACAATTTCCGTGATGAATGGACCAATAGAAATGCTTCAAAACAGCTGGTGAAATATTCTGGTTCCATTGACTTACATAGAAAGCGAGGGCAGTTTTTGTCCTCTCCTGTAAAGCTACTATTTTGGAGAGACTCTGGAGTTGATGATCTGAGCTGTTTCCATAGGCTAGTATCTCGGTTTTCAAACAGCTTCAGCTGTTCATCCTTTCAATCTGAAGTCAGAAACCACATAATCTGGTGTCGATAGTTGCTGTATGTTCACCATCAGGAGAGAACAAGTTGGTTCTACTGTGGTTCTTATAAATTACTTTCTAAATCAGCCAATGCAACTAGAGCTTCAGTAAAGAGAACAGGAACTCAGCTGTGTTTACAGCCTGAGGACCTTCCAGATCCATAGGAGCTCACGTACGTCAAACTGCTCTATTAATAGCCCTGGATCACATTCCACATGGAGAAACTGTAAAGGCTACTCAGACCTCACCAGCACGTTTCATATAAACACACACTGACCGTCCACTGTATCAGCTCCACTGACCATACAGGAGCTCCACTCACTGTCCACTGTATCAGCTCCACTGACCATACAGGACCTCCACTCACTGTCCACTGTATCAGCTCCACTGACCATACAGGACCTCCACTCACTGTCCACTGTATCAGCTTCACTGACCATACAGGACCTCCACTCACTGTCCACTGTATCAGCTCCACTGACCATACAGGACCTCCACTCACTGTCCACTGTATCAGCTCCACTGACCATACAGGACCTCCACTCACTGTCCACTGTATCAGCTCCACTGACCATACAGGACCTCCACTCACTGTCCACTGTATCAGCTCCACTGACCATACAGGACCTCCACTCACTGTCCACTGTATCAGCTCCACTGACCATACAGGACCTCCACTCACTGTCCACTGTATCAGCTCCACTGACCATACAGGAGCTCCACTTACAGACTGTAGTTCATCTGATTCTCTCTATACTTTATTACTCTGTTCTTTAATGATCAGGACCCCCACAGGACCACCACAGAGCAGATACTATTAGGGAGGTGAATCAGTGGTGGTGTGTTAGTAGCGTGTGTTGTGCTGGTGTGAGCGGATCAGACACAGCAGTGCTGCTGCTGGAGTGTCTACTCACTGTCCACTCTATTAGACACTCCTACTACTTGCTGGTCCACCTTGTAGATGTAAAGTCAGAGACAGTAGCTCATCTGCTGCTGCACAGTTTGTGTTCCTCTAGTTCTTCATCAGTGGACACAGGACGCCGCCCACAGGACACTGCTGTCTGGATAGTTTTGGTTGGTGGACGATTCTCAGTCCAGCAGTGACACTGAGGAGGTGTTTAAACTCTCCAGTAGCAGCATCACTGCTGTGTCTGATCCACTCACACCAGCACAACACAAACTACTAACACACCACCACCCTGTCAGTGTCAATGCAGTGCTGAGAATGACCCACCTCCCTAATAGTATCTGCTCTGTGGTGGTCCTGTGGGGGTCCTGATCATTAAAGAACAGAGTAATAAAGTATACAGAGAATCAGATGAACTACAGTCTGTAAGTGGAGCTCCTGTATGGTCAGTGGAGCTGATACAGTGGACAGTAAGTGGAGGTCCTGTATGGTCAGTGGAGCTGATACAGTGGACAGTGAGTGGAGGTCCTGTATGGTCAGTGGAGCTGATACAGTGGACAGTAAGTGGAGGTCCTGTATGGTCAGTGGAGCTGATACAGTGGACAGTGAGTGGAGGTCCTGTATGGTCAGTGGAGCTGATACAGTGGACAGTGAGTGGAGGTCCTGTATGGTCAGTGGAGCTGATACAGTGGACGGTGAGTGGAGGTCCTGTATGGTCAGTGGAGCTGATACAGTGGACAGTGAGTGGAGGTCCTGTATGGTCAGTGGAGCTGATACAGTGGACAGTGAGTGGAGCTCCTGTATGGTCAGTGGAGCTGATACAGTGGACAGTGAGTGGAGGTCCTGTATGGTCAGTGGAGCTGATACAGTGGACAGTGAGTGGAGGTCCTGTATGCTCAGTGGAGCTGATAAGGTGAATGAAGTGGTGGGACAGTTCTGAACGTTAGCACTTCCTCCTGTACACTACCAGTACAGGTCATCACCTGACGAGCGAGGGAGGAAGTTTACTGACGCAATGCAACGACCGAACAGCAGAACAAGCCAAGAAGTGAAGACTTCCTCTCAGGCTATCAGAGAAAGGCGGTTGTTGTGAAACCACAACGGAGACAAACATGTTACAGTCACATCTTCACAGCTTCCCCACCAGCCAATGAGGATACATGACCCGTCGCATGCATCACATTTGCATGCCGCGGCAGGAACCGGTCACTGGAATGTTCAAAGCTGTTGGTTGACTATCAGCTCTTGCACAATGATCTGCAGATTCACCTCCACACAGGGCTCAGTGTCGGCCTGATAAGCTCTCAGGTGTGGTAGAACATTAATTAGATGTGGTGGGAATGCAGGAGCAGGACTGAGAAACACGGCCAAGTGCAACGTCCGCCAACAGCGGGGCTGCAGGAGGCCTCGTTAAAGGGCCCATATGCTTCTTTCAGTTTGCATTACATCTATATGTTTCCTCTGAGGTGCAAATATATATATATATATATATATATATATATATATATATATATATATATATATATATATATATATATATATATATACACAGCCTTCCTATAGTTTTCTTACCGGTCCTTTAAAGCGCTATGGAACAGAACGAGACCCCTCACGAGAACTGTGGAACACTTTAAGGCCCTACAACACACACTAACAACTATGGGTCTCCAGCTACCTATACAATGAAGCAGTAGGTCAGTATTCCCAGCATGGACATCACTGCAGAGGCTGAGAGGAGACGGAAGAAGAGAGAGTGACCGAGCGACTGCACAAGAGTGAATCTCAGACTGGCCTTTACTGGTTGGAGAGATCTAAAAGAAATAAAAGGATGCTTATAGGCCGACTAGTATTTAGGTCGCAACTGTAGGGGGAGCCAGAGAGCAAAACATACAAATGCTCACATAAATCTGCTTTAAGACTTACGCATTCATACATACACACACACACACACACGTATATACATATATACATATACACCTGCCAGATATATAATAGGAAATTTTACAGGAGAGGCCAAAAACCTTCTTTACTTTTAATGGAAGTCAATGGAACCAGACATATTTCCAAGTGATTTTGGAGCATTTCTATTGGTCCACTCATCATGATTTTTGCACGTGATGTAAACGGGGGCTGGCGCGTTCAAATGATATAAAAAAATTTTTTTTTACAAAAATGGACATATATGGACAGCAACCGTACACATACATATATACATATGAGTCAACTGCCTTTGCTCTGATTGGCTGTCCTGCATTGCACCGAACTTGAAAAGCTCACAAAAACTAAATAAAAAACTCTAAATGTGGATTTTGTGCAGCCTAGTTTCCATATATGGTCAGGGGGGGCGAGGAGCACCTGTTGAAATTTTTAAAGGGCGTTAATCTACTACAGAAAAAAATATAGGATTGTACTATATGGGCCCTTTAATGTCACATACATGGCACCTACTACTTGGAGTGTCATGTACGACACTAATGGTGTACAGCAGAAGTTCTCAGTGGTGGGCCTGCACTTCCTCTGTCCTGCACATTTCAGTGTTCTCCTGCACAAAGACCCCCTTTAACCCCATTAAGTGCCTGACAGTAAGTTCTTTAAATGTAAAATCACTAAACTGCTGCACTCCAAGACCACTAGCCTGGTTGAATGCCCTGCACATGCACCCTCCCCTCCACCACCACGCCCACCTTGGGGTCCTTCTCGTAGTAGTACTGCTGTGTGCGGATCCAGCGGCCCACCAGGTGGTCCCGGACCGTGTGCGCGAGGGCGAAGTAGTAGTCCCGCGGGGTGGCCACGTTCCTGTCCTTCACCAGGGTGAAGTGGAGATGCCTGTTGAAGCTCTTCTTGATCTCAGCGACGTCGCCGAGACCCGCGATGCCGCGCACGCTGATCTGCTTTCGGCGGTCATGGTCACTCAACGGCTTCGCCATGGCTGGGGCTCCGGTGGATGGACAGTGGTGGGGTGTAGCGGGGGTCCCGGAGACCTTTTCACGGCCAGGAGGAAAACTTTACTCCACCTCCGAGCAAGCAGGGCTTCCTGGAGTGTGAGCGAGTCGGTCTTTTGAATCGGCTCTTTTCAATAACTCGCACGAACCGATTCACCAGTTCTGACTGAATCGAACAGTTCGTGTTTGGGAATTTTTTCGTTATGTCCCGAACTGATTTAGGGTTTTATTGCTGTTGGTGACGTAGGACGGTTCAGACAATAAAGAGTTAAACACTGGTTGGTGTTCTGTGGACTTGCTGTTTAACTTTCAGTGTTGCAGAAATGGTGCAAAAGTGATTCAGACTCAACATCTTGTTGGAACATCGATTCCATAAAGTTAACATTGATGATTTAACCTCGAGTCGATGGCTAATAGCTATTAATTGCTGTCTAACGCTTTCGTTTGTTTTAGAGAGACAACTTTTAATCAAGTCATAATTATTATCTTTCGACTCGAAAGAATCGGTTCAGTAAACTGAATCAAACTTCGTGTCACTCCACCCAGAGCAGGGCTTCCTGGAGTATCAGGAGTGGGCGGGGGCTGGCCTCTGATTGGCTAGCGATGCTGAGGGACGCTTTCTGATAGTTCGACTGGGTTGTCCGTCAATGTTACGGCTGCTGTGAGTGGCTGGTGGTTGACAGCAGGTCTGAGATCAGCTTTATTTAGACGTGGTTTGCATTTTTATAGCTCAGATGATTATAACAAAAGTAGCAGAGATGGAGAAATCTTTTAATTAAAGCGGATCAACGTGTTTAAAAGTATTACATATAAATAATTAGAAAAACACAATAGCAACCAATCAGCACGCAGCAGCAGTAATGCCAACCAATCAGCAGACCGTAGCACTAACGCCAGCAACTTACACGGCTAATAAACCGTATTAAAAAAGGTAATTATGCTAATACGTTTTAATTCCTTTTATAGTTAAATACATTCTTCTACTTTCTAAAATGAAACGTTAATTATTATCAAGTATTTAAAAATTAAGTTTTCATTTTTTAAGTCGTTAAGCTCCATTCTCGCCCACTCAGTGATGAAAGGTAATCCATTAGCTTTCTGTTAACGTGTTTTTATGTGTACACACTTCATCAAAACAAACTCAATTCTAATCCACAAAATCAGATTTGAGGTGCCTGTGCATAAACCAAGCACGTGATTATCCAGTAGCTAATAAGATCCCAGAGGGAGCTTTTAATTGGCTGGCATGTTTACAAGGTGAGTCACGTGCACAGGTAAGAAGAAAAAAAAACGGATCACAGATTAAAATCAGTAGTTAGTCTCTCAGCACTGGAGTTTATGTGTGCTGATACGGGAAGATGCTCTTAACTGCAAGGCCTGCTGTCTAGAAGAGGTCAGAGGTGAGTAGAGCTGTTGAAGGCCATGCTGGAGTTCAGGTGACCTCAGTGGAGTAGAAGTAAACAGATTGGGTTAGAGGAAAGTTCCAGGCCTGAAAGCTGACAGAGCTGCAGTGGAAGTTCTCGTCAGCAGAGGAACTGAAGCTTCTGCTCTTCTTTCTTTGGATCCTTTTAGCCTGTAATAAAAAGCTGAAGCTCCAAACTGAGACACGCTAAAACAGAACAGCTGAACTGAATTCACTTAAACCAGTTTCAGAAGCTCAATGTGAAGGTCTGAATTGGACCAGGATAAGATGATATCTCATATTGTGTTATAGTGGCTATTGTGTTAGCTTAATGCTAAGTTAGCTTGTAGCTAGAGAATTAGGTTGGGACACAATAAAGCTTAGCTTTTATTTACACCTTCATTGGTCAGAGTCTAGATTTAAACCCTATAGAGAATGTTTGGTCTGGTCATAGTCCAGATTTAAACCATATGGAGAATGGTTCAGTTAGAGTCTGGATCTAAACCCTATAGAGAATTGTTGGTTCCATCAGAGTCCACATCGAAACCCTATAGAGAATTTTTGGTCTGGTCAGAGTCCAGATTTAAATCCTATGGAGAATGTTTGGTCTGGTCAGAGTCCAGATTTAAATCCTATGGAGAATGTTTGGTCTGGTCAGAGTCCAGGTTTAAACCGTATAGAGAATGTTTGGTCTGGTCAGAGTCCAGGTTTAAACCGTATAGAGAATGTTTGGTCTGGTCAGAGTCCAGATTTAAACCCTATGGAGAATGTTTGGTCTGATCAGGGTCCAGATTTAAACCCTATAGAGAATGTTTGGTCTGGTCAGAGTCCAGATTTAAACCCTATAGAGAATGTTTGGTCTGATCAGAGTCCAGATTTAAACCCTATAATGAATTTTTGGTCTGGTCAGAGTCCAGATTTAACCCTATGGAGAATGTTTGGTCTGGTCAGAGTCTAGATTTAAACCATACAGAGAATGTTTGTTCTGGTCAGAGTCCAGATTTAAACCGTACAGAGAATGTTTGGTCTGGTCAGAGTCCAGGTTTAAACCCTATACAGAATTTTTGGTCCGGTTCGAGTCCAGATCAAAACCCTATAGAGAATATTGATGTCCGATCAGGGTCCAGATTTAAACCCTATAGAGAATATTGATGTCCGATCAGGGTTCAGATTTAAACCCTATGGAGAATGTTTGGTCTGGTCAGAGTCCAGGTTTAAACCGTATAGAGCATGTTTGGTCTAGACAGAGTCTAGATTTAAACTAAAGTTCTCTATAGTGTTTTAGTCTGGACTCTAAGTGGACCAACTATTCTCCATAGGGTATATTTGGTCTAGAATTAAACCCTATAAATAATTTTTCACAGTTAAACAGTAAAAGCAGACTAACTCCACTATTTGAAGAAATGAAAGACAGAAACTTCCAGTACTGACTCCCTGCATTAAACGTGGTCTTAACAGGTTTCGCTTCATCTCCTCACCTCCAGAGAAATCGAGTTTTCCAGACCAGCTGCTACGAGAAGGTGTTGATCGTCCTGAAATGTCGACCACCTCCCAGAAGCACAGGGACTTCGTGGCTGAACCCATGGGGGACAAACCTGTCACGGCTCTGTCTGGGATAGGGGAGGTGCTGGGGAAGAAGCTGGAGGAGCAAGGCTTTGATAAGGTGGAGGCCTTTCTGAGATCATGATCTTGATTTTAAACCAAACAAAACGTGAGCTGGAAAGTAAAAGCTGTCTTGGTCCACATGCATTAAAACCACCTCCTCATATCTCCACTCACTGTCCACTGTATCAGCTCCACTGACCATACAGGACCTCCACTCACTGTCCACTGTATCAGCTCCACTGACCATACAGGACCTACACTCACTGTCCACTGTATCAGCTCCACTGACCATACAGGACCTCCACTCACTGTCCACTGTATCAGCTCCACTGACCATACAGGAGCTCCACTCACTGTCCACTGTATCAGCTCCACTGACCATACAGGACCTCCACTCACTGTCCACTGTATCAGCTCCACTGACCATACAGGAGCTCTACCTACAGACTGTAGTTCATCTGATTCTCTGTATACTTTATTACTCTGTTCTTTAATGATCAGGACCCCCACAGGACCACCACAGAGCAGATACTATTAGGGAGGTGGGTCATTCACAGCAGTGCTGCTGCTGGAGTGTTTAAACACTGTGTCCACTCACTGTCCACTCTATTAGACACTCCTACTACTTGCTGGTTCACCTTGTAGATGTAAAGTCAGAGACAGTAGCTCATCTGCCGCTCACAGGACACTGTTGTCTGGATAGTTTTGGTTTGGGGGACTATTCTCAGTCCAGCAGTGACACTGAGGTGTTTAAACACTCCAGCAAGAGCACTGCTGTGTCTGATCCACTCACACTAGCACCACCTCTGTGTCACTGCAGTGCTGAGAATGACCCACCTTTGTAAAAGTACTCTGTGGTGGTCCTGTGGGGGTCCTGATCATTAAAGAACAGAGTAATAAAGTATACAGAGAATCAGATGAACTACAGTCTGTAAGTGGAGCTCCTGTATGGTCAGTGGAGCTGATACAGTGGACAGTGAGTGGAGGTCCTGTATGGTCAGTGGAGCTGATACAGTGGACAGTGAGTGGAGGTCCTGTATGGTCAGTGGAGCTGATACAGTGGACAGTAAGTGGAGATATAAGGAGGTGGTTTTAATGTTATGGCTGATCCACGTATTGATTGATTGATTGATTGATTGATTGATTGATTTTTTTATTGTGTGCTAATATGATGAAAGGATGGAAAGAAATGATCCCAAAGTTCTGGTTCCATTGAGTTGCATTAAAAGTCAGGTATGTTTGTATCTCCTGCCAGGTGATGATTTTCTTCTGCCAGCAGCCATATCATTAATTTAATGTTGAAATGGTTCTTCAGACTGATGGATGATGTTATGCATATAGAACCCAAAGGGGTTCTGCTGCTGTAGATAAGCTCTATAGAACCAGCACATGCTCAAACCGTTTCACTGCACTAAGAACAGTTGTAGCATGAAACCAGTTCTTTTGAGGGCTTATGTTGGTTCCATGTGGTTCTGTTCTCTGTACTAAGGAACCCTTTAAGAACCACCCTTAAGCAGCCGTGTGTATAAACCTCTGAACAGTTACTGATTCACTCCCTGGGCTCGTTGACGTGCTGATGTGTCTGCAGGCGTTCGTGGTGTTGGGTCAGTTCCTGCTGTTGAGGAAGGACCGCGAGCTGTTCGCCGAGTGGCTGAAGGACACCAGCGGTGCGAACGCGCGGCAGGCCGCGTCCTGCTCGCAGTGCCTGACCGAGTGGTGCGACGCCTTCCTCTGATCACGGCGGTCTTCTCTGGAGGTCCTTAAAACAAACTGTGGTGTGTATGTTCTCTCAGTGTATCTGGATGTCCTGTGATGTCTGTAGATCAAAGTGTTGCTCTTGGTTAAAATGATTTCTCAATGTTTCTAAAAGATGGAAATAAAATTGTTATAGTTTTCATTGTTTTTGATGACAGAACCTGGTTTAGCACCTTATTTAACTTGATCTCTTACGGAACGTGGGTTTTGATACATAAAATAAAATGGCTATGTTTGTGTTGGAGACGTGTGGTTCTATTTACCATCACTTTAAAACCAAACTGGGGTCTTAAATTTCTCTATAATACATCATTCTGAAAAGCTGATGGAGTTTCCCTTTTGTGTGTGTGTGTGTGTGTGTGTATATATGTATATGAAAGAACGAGAACAGGACCGGTATGTGTTTATAATGTATAGTATAGGGTTATAGATACCTGTGCAGGTGCACATCAACTGTCTAGGATTAGAACTGGGAATTATTTGAGATCATGAACCGGATCTCAAGACTTCTCCCTACTGTTTAAGAGCCATTCCAGTACCCAAGGACGGATTAAGGATAATCTGGGCCCCTGGGCAAAGAGTTACCCAGGGACAATCCCCCTTGTGATCATGGGCCCTCTAATGGTATGCCCTGCTCTTCTCTAGGGCCCTCTGGTAGGGGCTTTCATAACCAGGGCCATCTAAAATTATGCCCCCCTCTTTCCTAGGACCCCTAATAGCCAGAAGTCAGAGCAGTGCCACAATGCCTCGTCCATTTTTATAAGGGCCCTAAGTATGGCTAGGGCCCCCAAGAGGCCCTGGGGTCAAAGTCCCTAAAAGTCAGAGGATCCTTAAAACAGAAATAAAAATATATTGTATCATAAATGTTGATTTATGTTTTGGGCCAGGGGCTCCCTGACCTCAAGGGCCCCTGGGCACAGGCCCCAAAGGCCCGGTCAGTAATCCAGCCATGCCAGTACCGCGTGTTAAAAGTGCTGCTCGTGATATCACAAAGATTAAAGGGCCCATATGCGTTTATTGTCTCTTGTTGAGGACCACTGCTGTGAATTTTTCATCTGGTAAAAGTACATGCTTACAGGTGGGTTCACTGACTGCCGCCGGGCTCGTGGGAAGGTCATGGCTTTGTGACCCCCAGCATTTGGGGCTTTTAATGACAGGCAACTTTAGGCCCAAAAACAGGACCCTGCAATGTTATCTTAAGAACTTCTATTCGAGAACCACTCCACCCGGGAGTTAACGACTTTGCCAGGTACTGCAAGGGGCTGAAGAAGCAGGTGGGCTGGCCTATGAAAAGACTATGAAGCAAAAACAAAGTTATGACATCACTCATAACATTTGTGTGGTTTTATGTGTTAAACATGATGTCAGTTCATTTTTCATGACCATTTGTCAACCTGTCTTTATACCTTAGAAATAAACAGGCGGTCACTCTTCCTGTGACTAACACTGATAAAAGAGAAATGAGCTCTGTTCTGATTGGCTGTCCAATATTGGTGCTTCATAAAAAATAATTTAAAAAACTACTTCCATGAATGAGGGATGAATAAATGACAACTAAACGAGTGCAGGTCAGTATGTCTGTGGATTCGAGGTTGAGGGGGTCTTCTCTGAGTGAATACAGGCAGTCTGGAGGCTGTAGGTTGAACAAAACCACAATGTTTGGGTTCGGCGGAATATCAATGGGACCCTATGGGATGAACGAGGGATGAATAAATGACAACTAAACGAGTGCAGGTCAGTATGTCTGTGGATTCGAGGTTGAGGGGGTCTTCTCTGAGTGAATACAGGCAGTTTGGAGGCTGTAGGTTGAACAAAACCACAATGTTTGGGTTCGGCGGAATATCAATGGGACCCTATGGGATGAACGAAGGATGAATAAATGACACAAACGAGTGCAGGTCAGTATGTCTGTGGATTCGAGGTTGAGGGGGTCTTCTCTGAGTGAATACAGGCAGTCTGGAGACTGTAGGTTGAACAAAACCACAATGTTTGGGTTCGGCTGAAAATGAATGGGACCCTATGTGAGGAACGAGGGATGAATAAATGACACAAACGAGTGCAGGTCAGTATGTCTGTGGATTCGAGGTTGAGGGGGTCTTCTCTGAGTGAATACAGGCAGTCTGGAGACTGTAGGTTGAACAAAACCACAATGTTTGGGTTCGGCTGAAAATGAATGGGACCCTATGGGATGAACGAGGGATGAATAAATGACAACTAAACGAGTGCAGGTCAGTATGTCTGTGGATTCGAGGTTGAGGGGGTCTTCTCTGAGTGAATACAGGCAGTTTGGAGGCTGTAGGTTGAACAAAACCACAATGTTTGGGTTCGGCTGAAAATGAATGGGACCCTATGGGATGAACGAGGGATGAATAAATGACAAATAAAGGAGTGCAGGTCAGTATGTCTGTGGATTCGAGGTTGAGGGGGTCTTCTCTGAGTGAATACAGGCAGTCTGGAGGTTGTAGGTTGAACCAAACCACAATGTTTGGATTTGGCTAAAAATCAATGGGACCCTATGTGAGGAACGAGGGATGAATAAATGACACAAACGAGTGCAGGTCAGTATGTCTGTGGATTAGAGCTGGGGGAGGGGGGGGGTCTGCCGTTTGGAGGCTGTAGGTTAAATGGAACCATAAGGTTTGGGTGTGACCAAAAAATGAATGGGACTCTATGGGGGGAAAAAAGAGGGATGGGAAAAAACGACAAACAGACGAGTGTGAGTCAAACCAACACTACAGTTGTGGTTGGGGGTCCGGCCTGAGTCAGTGTATGCGAAATGGTGTCTATCGGTTAAGCAAAAGTTCTGTAGGTTGACTTCACTTTTCTATCCTATTCATTCTCTATGGGAGAAAATTCCAGAAAAATCCAGTTTTCCAGAATCGGTGCTAACGATCAAAAATTTAAGTACAAGCCTGAATCACACAATCAGACCGGACAGTCTGGAGTTTTGAAAAAGGTGGGATGAGTTACGCAGCGAAGATCTGGCAGAAAGCAAAATATGAGTAACAGTACAGTTGCAACTATAATAAATTTGTTTCTGTGACATCACAAAAACAGTGAATTCAATACAGACCGTTGTTGTAGCTTAGTTTCCATCTCGTCGCTGTCCAAAGAAAACCATGCGTCTCCATTTTTGTCATTTATTTTCATACAATTAAATTTAATAATGAATGGACCAATAGAAATGCTCCAAAGTAGCTTGGAATATATTCTGGTTCCATTGACTTCTATTGAAAGTGACTGTCTGGCCTGTAAAGTTGGCATTATGGAGATGCTCGTTTCTAATTGGACGGCGACGATATACAAACTGAATGGTAAATGTTGAAACTTAACAATGTTTACAAGATACCTCAGACCTCATTTCCACCGACAATGCTTTCCATGATACGCGCCCTTTAACACAACACCTTGATTTCAGCTGGACGTGAAGGAGTCCCAGGAGGCAGAGACGTACCCAATATTTCAGCTTTTATGATTAAAAAATGACACCAACAGTACATTATGGCATGCTTAATGATACAAACACACACCAACTCTTAGTATGTCACCAATCAGCACAATACATCCGTAAGATAAACACAACTGTTCGTTTAAAACCAAAAGACATTCAGAGGGAAGAGGTATGCAGGTACTCACATTCTGTGTGAAGTCAAACATGGCAAATACAATCGAGATACAGGTGTTTCTTTTTTTCTTTTTTTTCCCAGAGCACAAATAACCAGTAGTACAAAACAGCACTGGCCCATGGAGTGACAGTTTTTGTGTATATAGTAGTCCAGAGCTAGAGGGGAATTCCACCAATTTTTCCTAAATTTTACTAAAACGTTGTAAACAAAGTCATTCAGAGCGGTTTGGTGTGAAATGCTATATTCTTAAAAAAAAAAACCAAATAAAAAAAACCAAATAAAAACATTTGCAGTCAGAATTCAGTGTTTGTGAATGGAACTAGACGTCCACTTCTTTAAAAAAAAAAAAAAAAAAAGAAAAGCCCCCTTTACAGAACATCATCCTGTGAAATGGTGGGTTGTGATAAATAAAATAAAATGGCTATACCTGTGCGGTAGACGTCTGGTTCCATTCACCAGCACTGTAGACGTCTGTAGACGTCTGTAGACGTCTGGTTCCATTCACAAAAAATCTTAAATCGCCCTGTAATGCATCATTTCATATCAAACTCCAGCACTGAATGAATTACGCAGCAATTCTGAAAAGTTGATGGAATTTCCCTTTGAGTGTATGTGTGTGTATATATATTTATATATATATATAGAGAGAGAGAGCGCGAACAGGACCGGTATGTGTTAAATGAATGTACCTTGTGTATGTGTTTATAGTTTGTGTGCTTGGCACAGCGTATTAGCTTCCTTCCAACAGTCAGGCACAATGTGTCCACGTGTGCGTCAGAGTTCCAGAGCGTCTTGCTTTCTTCTGGCCTTCAGAAGACGTTATACTGGCCTCTTCCAGCTCCAACGCGAAGCTCAAGCAATGAAACAAAGCTAGCGTTGCTACTAACGAACAAGCAACGTATCGCTGCAGTCCAAAGAAAAACAAGCATCTTCACAGACGAGGCCACTTTCAATGGAAGTCAATGGAACCAGAATTTTTCCAAGCTATTTTGGAGCATTTCTATTGGTCCATTCATCATGAACTTTAGTTGTATGACAAGAAACGACTACCGCTGCAGTCAAATGATGTAAAAATGGAGATGCAGGTTTTTCATTGGACAGCGATGATATGCTTGCTTTCATTGCTTGTTGCTTTACTTGGTTGAACAGTCAGACCATCCAACACCGTATTCAACTCTAGTGTCTGATGAGGAGCTGAGCCTACATCAGCACTTCTCTCTTTTTCCCAGCTTGATAAATATGAGCCGCTAGGTCAGATTCACAAAAGCATGTGTGTGTGTGTGTGTATATATATATATATATATATATAAGAAAATGACATATCAACACAGATCTGAAGGCGCTGTTCAGCTTCAGGGACAGCACATTCAACATGTTGTTCACTGTGGTTGTTGTTGTTGAAACTTTTTGTATTGATAACCTTTGAACCACAAGAGATATTGCAAATCTGATTGTATCAATTGATTTCTGCGACAATTCTAGTCTTCTTTGATCTGCTACACGACCACCTTCCCATTGGAAAAACTTACCCTTGATCCAATATGGCGGCTTTCAAGATAGGGGCCATGTACGGGACATAGCCTAAAAGATAGGCCCCCTCACCAGTTACTTACTGGGGTATACAGATATGTCATTTTCCATTTCGTTTATTATATATATATATATATATATATATATATATATATATATATATATATATATATATATATATAAAACAATAATGACTAATAATAATGAAAACAAGTAAACACAGAGAGGTTCTAAAGAATGCTCTTAAACCCAGACATATATTCATTAAAGAAGGCTGTAACCTCATCGTCTCATCAGGTTTTAAAGCATAAAACCCGTTAAAATGTTCCTTAAAAGAATTTCCGGCTAAAAAAAACAAAAAAAAAAGTGAAAGCCCTATTGGGACGGGGTTAGTTGTACATGGTCAGGTGGTCTGTCTCAGTGATTTCAGTCCCGTCAAGTCATTTGTACCAACTGTGCTCCAGCGTCAGTAAAGGTTTCGACACCTTCTACCTGAAAGACCAGCCACATAAATAACCTCAGGTTCTATTAGTCCTGTGTGAATCGACACGTGTGTAAATATTCCATTATATCCTGTAGAAAAGGAGTTTTTTCTCCAGTACGGAGGCTTAAGGAGGCCTAGTTTTGTTGTGCATGGCACCGATACCTCGAGCCATTCAAATCTGTGGTGTCGTATGATGTCCAGCACTCAAATCCTTAGAAGCTTCTGGCAGCTTTAGATAAGTCACTGTGTAGCTGAAACTCTACATACGTGCTATGATTATGTAGCTGCTGATTAAACTAACATTTCTTTATTAATATTAATAGAAGTGGGTTATAACTTTTAACATCCTCCACTTCATCAGCGATCACAGGACGCTGGTTGGTTGGTTGGTTGATTGATTGATTGATTGATTGATTGATTCTCAGTCCAGCAGTGACACTGAGGCAGGCTGTTTTTGGAAGTGACTGCAGTGTGTAAGTCGAGCAGCCGCTCCCATCTCTCAGTCATTAATTATACAGACGTCCGGCAGTAAAACTACATCACTCCACCTCCCCATATAGAACAATCCCATCCAAACAGGGCTCAACATTATTTTAACACATTTTTATCATAATTACAATAATTAAGTCATTCCGAGAGGTCTGATGTGAGACACGTCCTTCTAGAGAAACTCCATAACCATTTCTTGCAATAACTTTCTGATAAAGATTACCTGATTTTTTTTTCTGAGTTTTATGATAGTTTTGAGAATATTGTACGTCTAAAACATATATTTTTAAAAACACTCATGGCATACATTCGTGGCAGAGACGTACATACGGGCCTGTATACGTGGAATCAGTCAGGAAAGACTATATATCACGTTCATTGGAGGTTGTGAGAGTAAATAAAGTGTCTATATTCATGTTGTACACGTGGTGACCTCTGGTTACCATCACCACCACTGAGTTTCTCTGTTATGAACCGTTTCGCGTCGAGCCACTCTGCAAGATTTCATCTCAGCCACTGAAATGATACAGAAATGTAAAAAATTTTGCTGAACCTCCCCTGTGAGACACTTTTGTGAATCTGGCCACAGGTCAATGCTTTCTCGTGTTTTCAACCCTCTTAAGACATCAGAGATCAAAGACTCTGGGTGATACAGAACCGTCCAACCCATAAACAGGTTCTTCTGAGGCGAAGAGCGGCAGCCGGTCACTGGCGCACGCCGGCCTTCCTGACCGGTTAATGAGCGCGGAGAGACTCCATGTAGTAGAACGTGGCTCCCAAAGCCCAGCTAGTCTCCACATCGTTGATTTTTCGAGCCAGCTGCAACAAACAAACAAACAAACAAACAAACAAACAGTTTATATCTACTCTGTGACGAGCATTAAAGCAATAGTTTGCAGCACCCCAAATGTACTGGACCAGCCGAGTCACGATTGCATCTATAGATTGGCACTGCAGTTAAAGGAGCAGTGTGTGACCTCTAGTGTTGAGGTTGTGTATCGCAACCAACTGAACTGAACCACCTAAACCCTCCATTTATCAAAATTAGGGTTCTCAAAATTCACAACACTAAATATTCTCTCATACATAAAGTTAAACTCTAGGATCCAGTAAAAGGAGGAGGCAGCATCTAGCTATGATACAAACAACAGCAAGATCAACCTTAAAAATAAAATTAACCAATGTAGAAATGCTTAAAAATAAACCCTTGCTGGTAGTTTCACTTATATTCTGGGTTTAAAGAATTGTCCCCACCAACATTTTGGGTTTAAAAAAATAGTCCTTTTCAATTCAGGCTTAAATAATTGTCCCTAACAATATTTTGGGTTTGAAAACTTGTCCCTTTCAATATTTTGGGATTAAAGAATTGTCCCTTAGAATATCTTGGGTTTAAAGAATTGTCCCTAACAATATTTTGGGTTTGAAGACTTGTCCCTTCCAATATTTTGGGCTTGAATTATTGTCCCTTAGAATATCTTGGGTTTAAAGAATTGTCCCTACCAATATTTTGGGTTTGAAGAATTGTCCCCTTCAACATTTTGGGTTTGAAGAATTGTGCCTTTCAATATTTAGGGTTTGAAGAATAGTCCCCACAAATATTTGGGGTTTTAAAAAAAAAAAAAATAGTCCTTTTCATTTTGGGCTTAAATAATTGTCTCTTTCAATATTTTAGGTTTAAAGAAATGTCCCTACCAATATTTTGGGCTTAAATAATTGTCCCTACCAATATTTTGGGCTTAAAGAATTGTCCCTACCAATATTTTGGGCTTAAAGAATTGTCCCTTAGAATATCTTGGGTTTGAAGAATTGTCATTACCAATATTTTGGGTTTGAAGAATTGTCCCTACCAATATTTTGGTTTTAAAGAATTGTCCCTAACAATATTTTGGGCTTAAATAATTGTCTCTTTCAATATTTTAGGTTTAAAGAAATGTCCCTACCAATATTTTGCGCTTAAAGAATTGTCCCTTAGAATTTCTTGGGCTTAAAGAATTGTCCCTTAGAATATTTTGGGTTTGAAGAATTGTCCCTACCAATATTTTGGGGTTTAAATAATTGTCCCCAACAATATTTTGGGGTTTAAATAATTGTCCCCAACAATATTTTGGGTTTGTTGTGTCCATACCAATATTTTGGGTATTAAAAAATTGTCCCAATCAATATTTTGGGTTATAGAATTGTCCCCACCAGTACTTTGGGGTTTAAAGAAATATCCCTACCAATATATTGGGTTTGTTGTGTCCCTAGACCAAATCTACACTCTTGTATATACCTAATTTAGTCCCACCCAACCAAACTGAGCTGAAGAAAACAGCAGGAAAATAAAAAAAGGAAAGACACAACATTAGTCTTTCTCTGCCAGATTACTGTAAGAACATCACAAAAACTATAGACAATACTCAAACATGTCTCGGCTGATTATATATATATGGTAAAGAAGAGAACGTGCTTTTGTGTTGTACCTTAAACTCTTTGTCCTGAGGGAACCCCAGCTCCTGCAGCAGCACTGAGATGTAGGTGAGGTCTAAACAGAGGAAAGGATTTTCCCCAACGCCCGCCTCCATGTTCTTACACGCTACACACAGAAAGTCTTATCAGTAAAGAAACAGTGTTAAAGAAAACATCTCTTTAAAACATACACAGTCGAGTCGCATTATTATCACCACCTACTACTTTAGACGGTGGCAGCGTTCTGGTCTGGGGAATGTTTTCGTGGCATTCTCTGGACCCACTCATCCATGTGGAAGACACTTTCAACTGATTTGGGTCTGATTTCATTCTCCCCCCATTGGTTGGAAGAGCTGACCAAGACTTCCAAGTACTACCCTGGACCCCTAATTCCCCAGGCTTGAACCCAGTTGAGCATCTATGGAACCACCTGGATGGTGGTGTTGGCTCTCTGGATCCTCCTCCACGCTCCCTCCAGCAGCTGTGGGATGCACTGCAGTCAGCATGATACCTCCAGATACCTGTGACCACCTACCAGGACGTTACTGAGTCTCCCAGTCCGTCTAGCTGCTGTCCCTGCTGCACACGGCGGTCACTCTGGATATTAGCTGGTGGTCATAATAATGTGACTCGACTGTGTACATCATACATGCAGTAATGCAACCCTGTTTTTTTCTGAAGATAAAGATGCTGGGTTGTGACATATAGGGCTGTGTATTGGCAAGAACCTGGCGATACAATACGTATCGTGATACGGCGGTCTCGATTCAATGTATCACAATATATTGAGATACTGCAAGCAAAGTGATATACTGTGATTTTTCAAATCCTACTATTGAAACACACCACTGTATGAACAAGTTTATCAATGCTTATAATAGCATTGCATCCTTGTGCTGCTTGTTAATGTTGGAGTGGAGCTGAAAATGGATTACAACACTGCCATCTAGTGGTTAGAGGTTTAAACACAACATACAATGATTCACTGTCTGCCAGGAGAGTTTGGAGAGTTGATACAGTATCACTAAACATAATATCCCGATATTCGATATTTTCAATATATTCTTACACCCCTAGTGACACAGTGGCTCCTTTGCATCCACTACCTGCAGCTAAATGCTGTTATCTGTTTGTATATTGTCATGTACAGTATTTATTGTCTTCTGTATACTTGATTTGTAATTAACCAATTAGTAATAGCCCCTGAGCTCCAGCACACTGGACGAGAGATATAGAGAAACAGGCTGGAAGCCAGAACAAGAAAACCTGTTTCACACTTCTGACTACTTACTTCACTCTATGCAATTAAACCAGACAGCAGAAACAGACAGCCGTACCTGTTTTGGCACCTTCGATGTAGTTGCTGACTTTGATGGAGCCTCCAGTCTTCTCATCTGCGTCAGAGTGACACACAACATTAACGAAGTTCATTATCTCACAAGTTCAGGTACCACTGAGCTCCCAGCTGGATTTCCAGTCACCCTGCTGTCTGAGGAGACGGTAGGGCAGAGCTTTCCTCTGAGAGAGGTTTAACACGTACCGATGAAGCCGAGGTCCACAGCGCGGTCGTAGTAGTAGGAGAAGGCGTAGAACTCCATGTGCTTCACCTCCTCGGCTTTCCGAACCCGTTTATAGATCATCTTCTCCACTTTGCTCAGGCACGACTCGTAGATGGGCTCTCCTAAAACGAGGAAAGCAAAGCAGTCAGTTGGTCATCAGTTTTATTAGATCTTAGTTTGTTCTCATAATGATTTTGTGTTTATTTATTTATGTTTTCTATTTGTATTTTTATATATACACACACTCAGAAGCCCAACTATAATAGGAATGTCTATACAGCATATCTGAACATTACTAGACATGTACATCATATTTGGGCCCACATGGGCCAAATATACCTTAACATACCTGAATGCTATCAGATATGTACCTCATATTTGGGCCTATATGTCTAAACTGTCCCATTAAACTTACTGTTCTTTGTTCTTATGCTCAGCTATACTGCAAATATAGGGTCACCCTCAATAGACAATGAGTTCAGAAGCACTTAAGACATATAGGCCCACCATATATGATGTACATGTCCATTAGCATTAAGATATGTTAAGGCATATTGGCCCAAATATGATGTACATGTCCATTACCATTAAGATAAGCTGTCTATAATTAATTAAAGGATTTTGGTTGGATTATACAGCATATCTAATTGCTATATACACCATATTTGGGCCTGTGTGTGTTAACAGTCCCTTTAAACTCATTGTTCTCTGTTCCTACGCTCAGCTACACTGCAAAGAAGAGAGTCACTCTCAAGAAACAATGAGTTTAAAGGCACTGTTAAAACATATAGGCCCAAATATGATGTACAGATCCAATAGCATTCAGATATGCTATATAAACCAACCAAAATACTACCATCCTTATTGCTGTATCCAATAGTTACTCTCGCTCTCGTCCACCGAGTGAACACCAGCAAGCTAAAAAATTTTTATTAACTTGATAGATCATTCAGCATCTCCAGCTTTAGCTGGAGCATCACGTTACACATAAGAAGAACAGCTTTTTCTTATTTTCCGTATCACTGACTTCACTGCAACCATATGCCATCATAACAGTTTGACAGTCGTGACCTAGGTAGACTAATTTTGCCTATTTTGTCCATGTTTTTAATAATAAACAAAACATCAAAACAAGAAAAAGCATGTGTTAAGGGATACATGCTTCAACAGTCAGGGTTCCCTTTGAATAAACAACAACTGACTGATAGAATTCTGAATAGAATCAAGAACAGTCAAAACTAAAACGTGGAGAAAGTAAGTGGCACCGCTAAAGTGGTCCATCTATGCCTCCTGAAGAGTGGGAGCCCCCCCAGTTGATAGGGGTGGGTGTGGTGCACAAAAACTAAAGCTCACATACCCGCTTTCTGGCCCTTCAGCTTGTAGACGACCTCTGCGTGCTCCCATTGGCCGGTGTAATCTGGAGCTAAACACGGGCTGACCAGCTCCTGACTGCCCGCAACTGGAAGAAAAAGTAGAACACCGTTATTGGAAGAGAGCATAAGCCAGTTTTCTCCTCCATAACTAGTTAGCCAATTAACTCATTAACCAATTACTGCCTCTGTTGCAAGTGGAGGCTTCAATTAACATGATTATGAACGTCCTTGACGATTAATGTTACTTTAGGGTTAAAGGGCCCATATCACAGAATACTAAACTTCCCTTGCTTCTATTATAAATCAATAAAATGTATCTATTATTTATTTGTGATGTCACAAGGGCTCATTTACATGTATCCACCTATTCAGCCTACGCAACTCCTTTGTAATGATCATGGCTGGATTACTGACCGGGCCAGTGGGGCCAGCGCCCAGGGGCCCTTGCGATGCCTATCGACATTTATGATACAAATATTTTTTTTCTGAGGGCTCTCCATTTTCCTTTTTTTAGGGACTTTGGCCCCAGGGCCTCTTGGCGGCCCTAGCCATGCTTTCGGACGAGGCGTTGTAGCACTGCTCTGACTTCGACTTCTGGCTATTAGGGGTCCTATGAAAGAGGGGGGCGTAATTTTAGAGGACCCTGGTTATGAGAGCCCCTACCAGGGGGGCCTAGAGAAGAGCAGGGCATACAATTAGAGATCCCTTGATCACGAGGGGCGCGGGTTGGGGGGGCCTTTGCTGTGACCAAATCTGAGCACCAAATTAATCAGATACGACTACACGCATGTTCAACTTGTCAAAAGAGACAAAATGCTGCCCCCCTGTGGACACCAGTGTCATCTACAGAACCTGACCTACAGCTCCATCTGGTGGCCAAACTGCGCGCACACACACGTTTTGGTTCCAATAACTACAAAGCGCAGATAGAAGTGGGATAGCGTTACGCAACAACTACCAAAAATAATAATAATACATTTAAAAAAAAATAACAATATACAAAGACAATCTGATTAAAATTTAGAGTGTATAAAATGCAAATCCCAGCAGTGACCTGCGTGTCCAGTGACGGCAGTTTCTCTTTGAGCCCCCCCTACCACACCACCCCCCCACCCCTCGCTAAATCAGTGCAACAGCTGGCCTCCAAGGAATTAATCTTCAGTGTTATTAAGAGATTAGATAATGGCTTATTTATCGGGGAAATGAGGTCTTTAAAAGCCAAAGATGAGCGGAGATTGAAGAGCACATACCAGGCTGTCCCTCAATCCCTCCCAGCACTGCGAGTCTGGCCGACATCAAGCCTAAACCCAGGTAGCTAGAGAGAGAGAGAGAGAGAGAGAGAGAGAGAGAGGAAGTAAAGAGAGAGAAAGAAAAAAAGGGAGTGAGAAAAAGAAAGAGTAAGAAAAGATAGAGAAAGAGAGAGAGCGAGGGGAAGAAAAAAGGAGAGGGAACCACAGAGAGAGAGCGAGAAATAAGAGAGAAAAAAGAGAGAGAGAGCGCGAAGATGAAGTAAAGAGAGAGAAAGAAAAAAGGAAGTGAGAGAAAGACAGAGAGAAAAAGAGAGAGAGCGCAAGAAAGAGAGAGGGGAGAGAGAGATAGGGGACGAAAAAAGAAGAAGAGGAAGAAAAAAATGGAGAAAGAGAAAGCGAGAAATAGAGAGAGAGGAAGAAAAAATGAGAGAGAAAAAAGAGAGAGAGCGAAAAATAAGAGAGGAAGAAAAAATGTAGAGAGAAAGAGAGAGTGAGAAATAAAAAAGAGAAAGGAAGAAAAACGGGAGAGAGAAAAAGAAAGAGCGCAAGAACGAGAGAGATGGGAAGAAAAAAGGGAGAGAGAAAGGGAGAGAAAAAAAGAAAGAGAAAGAGAGAGGAAGAAAAAAAATGGAGAGAGAAAGAGAGGAAGAAAAAAGGAGAGAGAGAGAGAGAGGAAGAAAAAAGGAGAGAAAGAGAGAGGAAGAGAAAAGGAGAGAGAGAGAGAGGAAGAAAAAAGGAGAGAAAGAGAGAGGAAGAAAAAAGGAGAGAGAGAGAGGAAGAAAAAAGGAGAGAGATTTTGGAGAGAGGAGGAAAAAAGGAGAGAGAAAGAGAGAGGAAGAAAAAAGGAGAGAGAGAGGAAGAAAAAAGGAGAGAGAGAGAGAGAAAGATAGGAAGAAAAAAGGAGAGAGAAAGAGAGAGGAAGAAAAAAGGAGAAAGAGAGGAAGAAAAAAGGAGAGAGAGAGAAAGATAGGAAGAAAAAAGGAGAGAGAAAGAGAGAGGAAGAAAAAGGAGAGGAAGAAAAAAGGAGAGAGAGAGAGAGAGAGAGAGAGAGAGAGAAAGTAAAGTTACATAATTAATTACATTTACATTCAGTTTTAAGTTCAGTTCAAACTTTTCCTCTGACCTGCATCATTTATTATTATTATTATTTTTAAGTACTTGTTTGAATCTCCCTGAATACTTCAGAAAATTTGAAACATTGGTGGGACTCCCCTTTAAGCTTTATTGGAATACACTACGAGGGATCATTAGACGCCAACACTGTGAATAGCAGTAATCTAGTAATCTAAGGTCCCGCTCAGACGCTCTAATTGGAGGCTTGAGTGCTTTTGCTCTAATCATGAGAGAGAGCTTGTACACACACACACACACAGCTGTATTTGAGGAACAGAGTTATCTGGTCTAATGACGGAGTGGACAGATTCATCTGGTGGTCATGGAGACGCAGGGTCCGGCATTTAAAGCCTTAATGAAGACCCACTGAAATGAAGCAGCAGGCAGAAGACCGGACAGGCCTGCTCACACTCGTACTACACACTAACAGTGAATAAATCCAAACCCCAAACCCCCTAAAGTTAGGAAAAGTTAACGCATCATCTACAGAGAACACTTCTCTAAGCATATTATGGATATTCAGTACTTAAAGGGAAATTCCACCAAATTTTCAAAATGTCTACAGTGGCTTATAGTCACTAAGATTTGATTTGGGGTGAAACGATTCCCTGTACAGTCACTAGTAATGGTGATACGAACCAGAGGTCACCATCCAGAACCACCAGTGAACCTCTTCTGAGTTTTAATAAGTGATACTGATGATGGGAATGCAGACCTCCAGTGCAGAGCTTTGAAAAGCTAATTATTGTTTCAATATTTTACCAAGTGACTCACAATATCTTGAACTCACAATAAAAAGCCAGTACAGCTCATATAGGCCCACTAAAGGCCATACGGGATCCTGCGTGTCAAATACTACATATTCTATAGTCTTATATGGGATACTGGGTCAAAACAGCTATACTGTGGATGTACGTGGGGCAAACGTGGCAGGTAGCAGGACGAATACTAGCGGTATTAAATAAATAAATAAAGAAATATATTATATATATATTTAAAATCAGCAGAGACTTCAGGTTCACCATTAATGCATAGAAAAAGGCCCAAATCATGGTTACAATAAAAATTTGATGGTACTGTATATTATTCCAGTGTACATGTGAGGTACAGGTGAGCCCCACCCACTTTACCTGTGCGAGTAGAGGGCGTGGCTAGTGTTGAACATCTGAAACGATGTCACATAATCAATCGGTGACGTCTGGATGGTTTTCTGTAAAGAACCACAAAAACAAAGAGTCGTCCAGATCAGACTAAACATCTAAATATTTGTGTGCTTGATATTTGTGTTTGTGCAGCTCTGGGTGTAGATTGGATGACGGTCTGCGGGGCACATGTTTTAATTCCGACTGCTTGTCCAACACGATTCCACAACGACGTTTAATTGGTGACAAAATAAAAAAACAACAAAAAAAAAAAATCCCGAGTAAGTTGCACCCCGCAAAACCAATTTCGCCGCTAAAGCCGTCACGCGGCCCGTCTGTGGAAGCGAGAGGACGCGGGTAATGACATGATAAATTGGTCCTCAATCCCTCGTCTACATGCTCTGACCTAGTTAAAGAACAAGAATATCGCCCTGCCTCCCTCTCTCCATGTCCAACAACCCTTATTTACCAGGCCTGCGGGATTAGCAGGGCATTTGCAGATTACAGTACAAGGCAGGAGGCCACAGTTTGAGAAGATGCCGATTCACATTAGCGCTGGGTGCTGTGTACGAGTTTATATATATTATTTTTTTTATATACAAATAGGCCCTTTTTAAAACATTCTTGACTCTTAATCGCCTGTATATGGTTAATTAGTGATTTTCTGACGAAAGAATGTTGTGCTGGTGTTGTTTCTTTATTACAGTGGTGGTGATGGTAACCAGACATCTTCAACATAAATATTCAGCTCTTCAGACACCTACTACACTAATGACTACACTTCTATACTTCACCTACTACACTAATGACTACACTTCTATACTTCACCTACTACACTAATAATACACTTCTATACTTCACCTACTACACTAATGAATACACTTCTATACTTCACCTACTACACTAATAATACACTTCTATACTTCACCTACTACACTAATAATACACTTCTATACTTCACCTACTACACTAATGACTACACTTCTATACTTCACCTACTACACTAATGACTACACTTCTATACTTCACCTACTACACTAATAATACACTTCTATACTTCACCTACTACACTAATAATACACTACTATACTTCACCTACTACACTAATAATACACTTCTATACTTCACCTACTACACTAATGACTACACTTCTATACTTCACCTACTACACTAATGACTACACTTCTATACTTCACCTACTACACTAATGACTACACTACTATACTTCACCTACTACACTAATGACTGCACTTCTATACTTCACCTACTACACTAATGACTACACTACTATACTTCACCTACTACACTAATAATACACTTCTATACTTCACCTACTACACTAATAATACACTACTATACTTCACCTACTACACTAATGACTACACTTCTATACTTCACCTACTACACTAATGACTACACTTCTATACTTCACCTACTACACTAATGACTACACTTCTATACTTCACCTCCTACACTAATGACTACACTTCTATACTTCACCTACTACACTAATGACTACACTTCTATACTTCACCTACTACACTAATGACTACACTTCTATACTTCACCTACTACACTAATGACTACACTTCTATACTTCACCTCCTACACTAATAATACACTTCTATACTTCACCTCTTACACTAATAATACACTTCTATACTTCACCTACTACACTAATGAATTCACTTCTATACTTCACCTCCTACACTAATGACTACACTTCTATACTTCACCTACTACACTAATGACTACACTTCTATACTTCACCTACTACACTAATGACTACACTTCTATACTTCACCTCCTACACTAATAATACACTTCTATACTTCACCTACTACACTAATAATACACTTCTATACTTCACCTACTACACTAATAATACACTTCTATACTTCACCTACTACACTAATGACTACACTTCTATACTTCACCTACTACACTAATGATACACTTCTATACTTCACCTACTACACTAATAAATACACTTCTATACTTCACCTACTACACTAATGACTACACTTCTATACTTCACCTACTACACTAATGATACACTTCTATACTTCACCTACTACACTAATAATACACTTCTATACTTCACCTACTACACTAATGACTACACTTCTATACTTCACCTACTACACTAATGACTACACTTCTATACTTCACCTACTACACTAATAATACACTTCTATACTTCACCTACTACACTAATAATACACTTCTATACTTCACCTACTACACTAATGACTACACTTCTATACTTCACCTCCTACACTAATGACTACACTTCTATACTTCACCTACTACACTAATAATACACTTCTATACTTCACCTACTACACTAATGAATACACTTCTATACTTCACCTACTACACTAATGAATACACTTCTATACTTCACCTACTACACTAATAATACACTTCTATACTTCACCTACTACACTAATAATACACTTCTATACTTCACCTACTACACTAATGAATACACTTCTATACTTCACCTACTACACTAATGAATACACTTCTATACTTCACCTACTACACTAATAATACACTTCTATACTTCACCTACTACACTAATGAATACACTTCTATACTTCACCTACTACACTAATAATACACTTCTATACTTCACCTACTACACTAATGAATACACTTCTATACTTCACCTACTACACTAATAATACACTTCTATACTTCACCTACTACACTAATGAATGCACTTCTATACTTCACCTACTACACTAATAATACACTTCTATACTTCACCTACTACACTAATAATACACTTCTATACTTCACCTACTACACTAATAATACACTACTATACTTCACCTACTACACTAATGAATACACTTCTATACTTCACCTACTACACTAATAATACACTTCTATACTTCACCTACTACACTAATAATACACTTCTATACTTCACCTACTACACTAATAATACACTTCTATACTTCACCTACTACACTAATAATACACTTCTATACTTCACCTACTACACTAATAATACACTACTATACTTCAACTACTACACTAATAAATACACTTCTATACTTCACCTACTACACTAATAATACACTTCTATACTTCACCTACTACACTAATAATACACTTCTATACTTCACCTACTACACTAATAATACACTACTATACTTCACCTACTACACTAATAATACACTACTATACTTCAACTACTACACTAATAAATACACTTCTATACTTCACCTACTACACTAATAATACACTTCTATACTTCACCTACTACACTAATGAATACACTTCTATACTCACCTACTACACTAATAATACACTTCTATGCTTACCTACTACACTAATAATACACTTCTATACTTCACCTACTACACTAATAATACACTTCTATACTTCATCTACTACACTAATAATACACTTCTATACTTCACCTACTACACTAATAATACACTTCTATACTTACCTACTACACTAATAATACACTTCTATACTTCACCTACTACACTAATAATACACTTCTATACTTCACCTACTACACTAATAATACACTTCTATACTCACCTACTACACTAATAATACACTTCTATACTTACCTACTACACTAATAATACACTTCTATACTTCACCTACTACACTAATAATACACTTCTATACTTCATCTACTACACTAATAATACACTACTATACTTCACCTACTACACTAATAATACACTTCTATACTTCACCTACTACACTAATGACTACACTTCTATACTTCACCTACTACACTAATAATACACTACTATACTTCACCTACTACACTAATAATACACTTCTATACTTCACCTACTACACTAATGACTACACTTCTATACTTCACCTACTACACTAATAATACACTACCATACTTCACCTACTACACTAATGACTACACTTCTATACTTCACCTACTACACTAATGACTACACTTCTATACTTCACCTACTACACTAATAATACACTTCTATACTTCACCTACTACACTAATAATACACTTCTATACTCACCTACTACACTAATAATACACTTCTATACTTACCTACTACACTAATAATACACTTCTATACTTCACCTACTACACTAATAATACACTTCTATACTTCATCTACTACACTAATAATACACTACTATACTTCACCTACTACACTAATAAATACACTACTATACTTCACCTACTACACTAATAATACACTACTATACTTCACCTACTACACTAATAATACACTTCTATACTTCACCTACTACACTAATGACTACACTTCTATACTTCACCTACTACACTAATAATACACTACTATACTTCACCTACTACACTAATGAATACACTTCTATACTTCACCTACTACACTAATGACTACACTTCTATACTTCACCTCCTACACTAATGACTACACTTCTATACTTCATCTACTACACTAATAATATACTTCTATACTTCACCTACTACACTAATAAATACACTTCTATACTTCACCTACTACACTAATGAATACACTTCTATACTTCACCTACTACACTAATGAATACACTTCTATACTTCACCTACTACACTAATAATACACTTCTATACTTCACCTACTACACTAATAATACACTACTATACTTCACCTACTACACTAATGAATACACTTCTATACTTCACCTACTACACTAATAATACACTTCTATACTTCACCTACTATACTAATAATACACTTCTATACTTCACCTACTACACTAATAATACACTTCTATACTTCACCTACTACACTAATAATACACTACTATACTTCACCTACTACACTAATAATACACTTCTATACTTCACCTACTACACTAATAATACACTTCTATACTTCACCTACTACACTAATGACTACACTTCTATACTTCACCTACTACACTAATAATACACTACTATACTTCACCTACTACACTAATAATATACTTCTATACTTCACCTACTACACTAATAAATACACTTCTATACTTCACCTACTACACTAATGAATACACTTCTATACTTCACCTACTACACTAATAATACACTTCTATACTTCACCTACTACACTAATAATACACTACTATACTTCACCTACTACACTAATAATACACTTCTATACTTCACCTACTACACTAATAATACACTTCTATACTTCACCTACTACACTAATGACTACACTTCTATACTTCACCTACTACACTAATAATACACTACTATACTTCACCTACTACACTAATAATATACTTCTATACTTCACCTACTACACTAATAAATACACTTCTATACTTCACCTACTACACTAATGAATACACTTCTATACTTCACCTACTACACTAATAATACACTACTATACTTCACCTACTACACTAATAATACACTTCTATACTTCACCTACTACACTAATAATACACTACTATACTTCACCTACTACACTAATAATACACTACTATACTTCACCTACTACACTAATAATACACTACTATACTTCACCTACTACACTAATGAATACACTTCTATACTTCACCTACTACACTAATAATACACTTCTATACTTCACCTACTATACTAATAATACACTTCTATACTTCACCTACTACACTAATAATACACTTCTATACTTCACCTACTACACTAATGAATACACTTCTATACTTCACCTACTACACTAATAATACACTACTATACTTCACCTACTACACTAATAATACACTTCTATACTTCACCTACTACACTAATAATACACTTCTATACTTCACCTACTACACTAATGACTACACTTCTATACTTCACCTACTACACTAATAATACACTACTATACTTCACCTACTACACTAATAATATACTTCTATACTTCACCTACTACACTAATAAATACACTTCTATACTTCACCTACTACACTAATGAATACACTTCTATACTTCACCTACTACACTAATAATACACTACTATACTTCACCTACTACACTAATAATACACTTCTATACTTCACCTACTACACTAATAATACACTACTATACTTCACCTACTACACTAATAATACACTACTATACTTCACCTACTACACTAATAATACACTACTATACTTCACCTACTACACTAATAATACACTACTATACTTCACCTACTACACTAATAATACACTTCTATACTTCACCTACTACACTAATAATACACTTCTATACTTCACCTACTACACTAATGAATACACTTCTATACTTCACCTACTACACTAATGACTACACTTCTATACTTCACCTACTACACTAATAATACACTTCTATACTTCACCTACTACACTAATAATACACTTCTATACTTCACCTACTACACTAATAATACACTTCTATATTTCACCTACTACACTAATAATACACTTCTATACTTCACCTACTACACTAATAATACACTTCTATACTTCACCTACTACACTAATGAATACACTTCTATACTTCACCTACTACACTAATAATACACTTCTATACTTCACCTACTACACTAATGAATACACTTCTATACTTCACCTACTACACTAATAATACACTTCTATACTTCACCTATTACACTAATAATACACTACTATACTTCACCTACTACACTAATAAATACACTTCTATACTTCACCTACTACATTAATAATACACTTCTATACTTCACCTACTACACTAATAATACACTTCTATACTTCACCTACTACACTAATAATACACTTCTATACTTCACCTACTACACTAATGACTACACTTCTATACTTCACCTACTACACTAATGACTACACTTCTATACTTCACCTACTACACTAATGAATACACTACTATACTTCACCTATACTTCATTCTATACTTCAGTCAGTAAAGTTACTACCCCAGTGTACCTCATCCTGTGGTGAGAAAGTGATCTGGGTTGAGCCTCCTCCCAAATCCAGCATCCCGACTGTCGGAGTTTCAGACCCATGAAGACCACCTAAGTGAGAGAGCGAGAGAGAGAGCACGAGAGAGAGAGAGAGAGAGAGAGAGCGAGAGAGAGAGCGAGAGAGAGAGAGAGAGAGAGAGCGAGAGAGAGAGAGAGAGAGAGAGCGATGGTTGTTTCGTAAACATGAATCCAATAACAGTTAATCATAAATTCTCGTCTGGCGTTCGGGTCGTGTTCCAGACGTAAGCCTGTTAGCTTAGAGAACGAAATCTGAAGCTGTGAACGGGGGTCAAAAAAGGGGCTTCAACCTGAACTGAACCACCACAATGACCTACTCAGTCCATACAACTTATATATATACATATATATATATATAAATAAATAATATTTCACTGCACGGATGGGTCAAATGTGGAGATCTTGGATATCCATCCATCTATCAATCCATCCATAGTATTTGCTAGATTTAAGCCTGATGCTAATTGGTGGGGTATAAGCTTCCATCAGTTATTATACATAAGAATTATACTTGAACGTTGATCTATTGAGGATAAAAGGATTTAAATGTTCTTAAATTGAAATATTACATATCCATGATTGGCAATCGTATGTAAATCTTTGCTGTCAGTATCTGGCGTGACTGCTTTGTGAAGAAGAACTGCAACTCAACGTTTCTGGTAACCGTTGATCAGTCCTGCACACGGACAGCCTTGACTTCCACAACAACGACTTTAAGCTGGTCATTCCGAGACAAGAACTTCATTCTTCTTTGGTAGAACGACTTGTGTGCAGTTAAACAGGCTTAAGCCATGATACCACCATCACCACCACCATCACCATGTTTTGTGTGATCTTTAGCACTTTAACTGTAGACTGGCGGGAACGTTCTTTCTGGAAAGCAGTGAGTTTCTCCTCACAAACCCTGTCGTGCACACCATTGTTATCCAGCATTCCTCTGGTGGTGGACTCACGAACATCAGCCACTGTGAGAGAGACCTTCAGAGACCTTCAGAGACCTTCAGAGACCTTCAGAGACCTTCAGAGACCTATGTAATCTGATGATGAGCATCAACAACTCATTTCCTAAGGTTCTCTTCTCTGTTTGTGCCCTGATACACTTCCACAAACCTGTGTTACGAAGATCTGACTTTGATAGAGCCCTGGGCGACCACTTACGCCTTGATTCGCTCCTTTGATTAAGAATCACATGACTTTAATTTCACCATCAAATTAACTGCTAATCCTACAGGTTTACATTAGTTCTGCCACTAACAGATCTGAAATATTAGAACATTTTCCTTAATAAATAAACAAAGTATTGTATTATTGGTAGTGATGGGCCGATCCAGTGTTTTTCAGTTCCGATCCGATACCGATATATATCTGCCAATGCCAATACTGATACCGATACAAATAACGATATAAGGGCTCTTTAGTTTATTATCATTGGTACTATGTTTAAGGTTACATAATGAGGTTGAAATAGACACAGCATTTAGAAGACTACACACGTGCATTTAATATAAATGCATTCCAAAGGCATATACAAACACAATAGTTTTCTTTCATATCAAATATTTAAAACACAAAACTGAAATAAACCTTATATATAAATAAATATTCATACTAGAAAGGTATCAAAACCTTTCTAGTATGCTAAATACAACAATATGACTGACTGCATGATCTAAACAGTTCAAGTATTAAGAAAATTGTATCAGCAGCAGCAGCAACTTCAACAAGATTTCAAATAGTTGAAATAATGTGCAAAACTAAAACAGGAATTAAATAAAAAATGAATTGAATAAAAAAATATTGTAATATCAGCTCAATTTTCTCAATGAATAAAAGACCAAGTATAACATTTTAGTTTCATGTGTTTAATCAGGTTCCCTTTATCTACTTCTAGGACTAGATAGTAGAGATCAGCGTTTTTGAGGATGATTCCGATCGCAGATCACCTTTCAGCACGATCGGCCAATAGGAGATCCCGATAGAAGGCGGGACTATATGCCACAGCATGGCTACATGTAGTTATTAGCGCAAGCAAGTCATAAAACATGGTCTAAACTGGTTTATCACCATTTTTAACGAGCTCATGTGAAACAGTATAATATTTTTAACTAAATTAACAGTAAATAAACAAAGTAAATCAAACACATATCGCCAATACTGCAATCATTACATTTAGACCCTTTATTTAAAACTAAAAAATATTATTAAATACATACAGTAAAAACTGCAGTCATTAAACTCAGACTCTGTTATTTTAAACTAAATCTGTAATCATTAAATGTAGAATATTGAATTGTTGCTGCTGTTCTGTTTGTACCGGTCAGATCTGGTCTGTAGGTGTTCTGGGTTATTAGTTTGTGTTAGCTGTGTGTGCTAGCTCTGCTGTTTGCTGATACTCACTGTATTCAGCCGTGTGGTGTACTCTTCAGTATCGTATCAGATTAGTAGTGTTAAATATCTTTTGCCTTGTTTCCACCTAGTGGTTCTGATAGGAATTTCAGGGACCTGGCTTGAGGGGGTTTCAACGAAACACTAGCTGGAAATACAGAAATTAGGCTCATTTGTTTAACGCCATCGATCAGCTCTCGAGATCAACTAAACTGGAGAAATATCGGCCAATCACCGATACATAGCCAATCGATCCTTCC
>CM038712.1:4959275-5079275 GCA_021613375.1 Megaleporinus macrocephalus
TGAAATTGTATACATCTCAAAATACACTAAATAACTTGCTTGTATAAGCTACCTTTATGGAGATACAGAGGTTTTGTGCATACACTGCCTAAAATACTTATATCTACTTCTACAGGTACTTACTTTACTGTCAATGAACATCTTATATCTATCCATCTAATCATGACACCCCTAAACCTGAGAGTGCCCGGCTTGGTCTGAGAGTTTGTCCCTCATTAGCTGATTTTCTAGAGAGTCAGAAACTGAAACGGGCACATTAGATCAGGGGAAGCACTCTGCCGCTCTCTGGTCCTCCAAAACCGGAGTCTGGCAACACTGCCTTATATAATATTCACAGATCCCCCCTCCAAACTGTATGGAACCAGATTATATAAAAGCCATGTGCTGAAAATGTGGGCCAGAGAGGACATTTAGGACTAAGAGATTTTGATTAACTACTGTGACTACGCCGGGAAAAAAAGACAGGGTTTAAGTTTTAGCGTAATCATATAATAGCAGATATAAACAAATACTTCGACCCAAGATAAAAACCCTCCCTCTTCCACGACCTCGCTCCCGCCCTGCCATCAGGCTTAAGTGGAGCCGGTGTGACCGCGGGCGAGTGCGTGTGTGCCAAATAGCGGAGGCTTAGAGAAATATTAACATAAATGGCAGGTGCTTGCCGTCCATTATAATATGACAATCATAGGTTTAACAATAAAGCCCAAAGCAGCACTTAACTGATTTAGCTTAATATTATGATGCGATAACTAAGCCATTGGCAGAGCGCTGCTGAAAGTTGCCGCCGGGCTGGGTAAGCCTAATAAAGGCAGGGCGAGCGGAGGCAGGGCAGAGCCACGTTCGCGCAGATTTAGCATGACCCTGGCATCCCGTCCACATATCAAGGGGTCCTTATCTTCCATTCCTCTTCTATTTTATTATTTTGGCCCTCCCTGATGTTCACCTGGGTCAACATGTCCATGGTTGTGCAGTTATACATTGAAATTGTCCCTCGTGTTATGGTTTACATGACTGTTTTCCACCCCCTTAAAACTGTTATGGTACCTTAAAGGCTGATTTATGTAAATTAGCTGCTTTCTGATTGGCTGTCCCATTCAAAAAACTGTCATGGCCAACAAACTCTGTAAAACTCCAGTATGAATGGGTGGGACTAAAGTGTTGTAGGCTGAATTGGTGAATGTATGCAAACGTGTTTGGTTTTGTGACATCACAAAAACAATCAATTGATAGATGTCCTGTAAACTACCAGCCTTACAGGACATCTATCAGTCCCGGTGCCTGAGGAACATCCAGAAGATCAGGTTGGAGGTCACCCAGCACACGGCTTGTTCAACAACCAGCTACTGAACAACTTCTACCCACCCGCTGTCAGGCTTCTGAACAAACTGTGAGGCTGAGAGACCCCAATACCGTTCACTCGACCACTGCTATATTATATTATATTATATTATATTATATTATATTATACAATACCGTTCACTCGACCACTGCTATATTATATTATATTATATATTATATTATATTATATTATATTATACAATGCCGTTCACTCGACCACTGCTATATTATAGTAAAATATAATATTATATTATTTATTCTGATATCGCTGCTTTGGACAATATCACTAAGTCACTTTAAATAGATGTATCTTCTCAGATTCTCAGTTTCTACAGATGTCCTCCTGTATATCCTATGTATATATCTTGTGTATGTTTTGTATAGTCCTTTATATATTTCAGTTATTACTATATGTATATTTTCTAGCTTATTTTTACTTTCAATATTGTCTATTTATTGTATGTTTGCACTGTTTTACATATATAATGCTGTATCTGAGCCTCACCCCAAGCATTTCAATGCATGTTATGTCCTGACATGATGTGCAAATGACAAATAAACTTAAAACTTGAAACTTAAATTATACATTAATTGTTTTTGTGGCTTATATCCCACATGGGGAGTGTATAGCCTGAGTGAATGAAGGGATGAAGGAACAGAGTTAGTGAGTTCACTGGGAGTTAATATTAAACACGCTCCCAAATGTATTAAGTCCCAGCCTATTGGTCAGCTGATCTTTCCTAAATAGGGAGATCATTGCTCGTGATTATCGACTGTGTGCTAAAAAGCAGTGTATTAGGATAAAACGTCAGAGTATTCCTTCTAAGGAACTGTAAAGTGTGCTCAGCTACTAAGTACTGATACTTCAGTGAGCAGTAAAATAAGCATATCACCGCAGCGAGCATGACATAGGCAGCTGTTTGTTTTAACCAGATCTATTTTAGCCTCTGTAGTTAAACAGTATTGTATGTACCAAATCTGCATGCTGCATCATTTAAGGTGGACTGAGAATTGAGAACAAGAAGCTCTCGGATTTACCTGCTTATGGCTTCCTTTGTGTTAAGTTTAGTTTAACTGTTGCTGCTACATATGACTTATATTGACTTGACAGTCAGGCAGACTCGCTATTATCAACATTGTTGACTCCACATCATACACTTCTTCTCTTGCGTCTCTGGTTTAGGAAAATCCTAAAATTCTACTCCCAAATTTTAAAAGTTCTCTAAACTCTAATCAGGAATCTGACTCAGTACTTATTATAACTAGAAACTATAACTAGAACAAGTACGGTACTGGTCCTGTAACTCCTTCCCAAACTTCTCAGGCCTATAAACAAATTTCTACCGACGAGTGATCCAGCAGCAGGCGGCTTGGTTCAACCATACCATTCGGCTCCATCCGAAACTGGAAGACGTGGATTCTGGTGCCAGTGCTCCCAGCGTCGAACATGATCCCATACTGGAAACTGTCCCCGATCACCTCCGCCGATGACGGCCGCTTATGATGCTCCACCCTGGACGGATACAGCGGGGGCTGCTTGGACAGCGGCGAGGCCCTGCTCTCGAAGCGCCGCTTGACATAAGTGAGGTAGACCACCACGCAGCCCAGCAGTAGAAAGATAAAGGCCAGTTTGGGGAGCTTCATGTCGGAGGTATATTATCACAAGGCAGGGGGAAAGCTGCTTCTCCTTCAGGAGCGCCCACTACCTGCTGAAAACAGAGAGAGGTTTAACGCTCCGGCCAAGAGAAAGAGCAATTGTGATGCTGTGTTTTGACAGCAAGCCATTGTGGGCCATTGGTCAGCTCACCCTTGACTTCAGCCACGCAGATGTTTACCAGCTTTCAGTGAAACAGCTAGCGTTAGCACTACTGACTTTAGGCAGCTTCCAGAGCTGTCCCCTCAGTGTATGTACCCGTCAAAGTGTGGAATACTAACATATGAAACAGGTGGAAGAACATTTACTAACCACTTGAACGTGTAGTGTTACGTTAAAACTCCAACAGGTTAATATCAATTTCGCTTTCTTAGCGCTATAAGTCAGAAATTAAGGCATATTAACCTATTTAAGAAGTATTTTTAAGCATGTCTCGTGGTTTTAGACAGATGGCAACTCAAGATTTTGAGTTGAGAGGTGAAGAAAGTTTTGTTCGCTCTAGAATTTTCCGTTCCACCTTAAATGGTGCCGCGGTTAACGTTACATTCGGGCGCCCATTTAAGGTGGAACGGACAATTCCGACACTACAGGTGGCTCCACTACAAGGGGCTCTATTTATTGGTTAAAACTGGTTTGTTACATAAAACTATAAAGACTTTTAGGGCTTAAGACTGTTGATAAATAGCCTTAGCATTAGCACCAGGTACGTTAGCATTTAGTACTACAAAGAAAAAACGGTTTACTGCTCACTTCGAATAAAAGTAGAAAACAATGTGGATAGAACTTAATTATTTAAAGGATGTTATTAAAGTTTTTGTACTGTAAGTAGTTGCTGAGAGGTAAAAAATAAAAATACAACTAGACGTAGTAGTGATAAACAAACAAACAGGCTGGCTAGTTGACAACCTGTGAAACAGCTCGACGATCGACTTGTTATACCTGGTTTTGACCTGCCAGGCCGGGTTGCTTCTTCTGATCATTTTGATCACGTTCTTCATAATAAATCACCAAAATCAGCAGCTTCTGTGGCTCCTTATTGCACTTCGATGCATATCCGGCTAATAAAGTGACAACCTGGCCGCGTGTCCCTCTTTGATTGCGTCAGCGCGGCGCGTTAAAGGGATACTCCCTCCGAAAAAGAAAAGTTTCAACGCGTTGAGTCGTCTGTGAGAGCAGGTCTGCTTAATCTGCTTTTCCGGCTTTAAAGACTAGTGAAAACCTTCTGGTGAGGGAGGTTTCTGCTTGGAGGTCAAATATCATTGTTTATTAGCTAATAGTATCTGGTTTATGGTGGTCCTGTGGGGGTCCTGACCAAAGTATACAGAGAAATAGATGAACTACAGTGTGTAAGTGTAGAACTACACTTAAGTGCTCCTATATGGTCAGTGGAGCTGATAAAACAGACAATGAGGTGGTTTTAATGTTATGGCTGATCGGTGTATAAGTACCTGTATGTATTAATACATAAATACACACACAAATAAAAGTGTGTGTATTTATATACAATACATGTACACATAAGAGATACAAGCAACTTGGAATTAGCATTTTGTCACATGTTACTATACCATGTGTTTGATTAACATAATACTGAGTACAAACATGGATTATATTTTATTCCTTATATACTGTATATCTTTATACATATGGTTCACTTCCCCATTCATACCTGCTTAATGTCATTGTTTCCGTGACGTCAGGAAAACCAGCACATGTACATATATCCCATATAACCCGCCTACAGCAGTTCACTCAAGGAGCTGCAGACTGCTTTTTGAATGAGGCAGCCAATCAGCTCAGAGGTCATTTACATAGGTCTAATAACAAAAGCCCATTTCATTCTAAGTATAGTTTAGGAAAATGGTGATGTAAAAATGAATAAGACTGGTTTTTGATAAATAAACCGCTCTAACATTATAAGAGACTGTCAATGGGGGATCACGGTAGTGGTGATGGTAACCAGACATCCACCTCCAGCTCCCTCATCTGATGTCTGTCACATTGTGTTGTGATAGTTCGGCCTCAAATATGTTTTAATTCCTTTATTCTAATTCATTCATGGTGGACAGATACATGCAGGGAGTTGTATGACAAAGCAGTCCCTAAGGAAAACCTATTGTTTACAGGATTTCTGCTATCTTACCACCATCAGCATTCCATACATACACTCAGAGGACATGTGTAGGTTCCACTGCTGGTTTGGATAGTAAATAAATTGAGTATATTTATGTTGTGTAAGCTCTGGTTCCCATCACCACCACTGTAAAGAATCTCCAGTTTCAACCATTTCACACCAAACCATGCAAACCATGGTGACATTTTGAAATATTAGTGGAATTCCCCTTCAAAGTAAGCTGATTTTAGGATACGGAGACCTCTCCGTACACTCAAAACACCATCCCACTGAATGGGCTATATGTAGGTGAGACTAGGCCTTCTAGCATCACAGCTATTTTATAATGTGCCTTCTCGAAGAAATGCATCTTTAACCCTTTGATGCACAACCTGGTTACTCAAAAGTGACCCGACTGAGATTTTATTCTCTGTTTTTTTGCAATAAATTAATTTAATCATTCAAGCTTCCATGAATTTCTCAGTGTACTTGTTTTTAATCATCACAAAAATCCTGATTTCAGTTTTATTATTTATATTTTTTAATAAAAGTCATTTTTGTATCACTACCAGCATGACAGGGTTAGAATTAACCCGTTTGTGTTCACTATGGAATTTGATAGGAACCGTTGACATTTGTAAACATTTACAGTCAGTAACATATTTACAAACACTGTTTTTGTTAATGAAGTCAATAAATAAAAATTAAAATAGCAATTTAAGATCAAAAGCAAGATTTTTAATGAGCACTTGGAACATTAAATAATGAAATCAAATGATTTTAATAGATTTACCAAAGAGAAACTCAGCAATACATACAATAACATAAGAAATGAGTACAGGTCATGCTGTGCATTGGGAGGTTTTATTATTAGATTCTGAATTAAAGGGTTAAGAACTAAAACAGATAAATCTATATCGTCATCAATATACATACTGAGCCAAATTCAAGATGGTGTTGATTCTTTTACTAATTGGGCCTCTATTGCAGTAAAAGCTTCATGTGCTTCAAACCACCGCTTGACCTCCAGAGCAACAGGTCTACAATGCATCAGGTTGTTTTTATTTTTCCGTTTGAAAGACAGTTTTCCCTCTTTTTTTTTTTCCGTCCTCCTCGGGGACACTGAAGAGCCAATTACTGCCACATTGCGCTTTTTTGTCAATATGGCACCAGCTGGTCTCCCTCGTGAGCTCGTGTCGGGGGGCCGTCCCACCTCCACCGGACCCCCAGTTTTGTTAAAGTTTACTGGGCTGAGGCGGCACGGTTGACCCTCGGCAGTTTTCCATTCATTGCCTCAATTAACCATCATTAGGCCTGATATATGGGCCAATCTGCGTTCAATAGCGGCGCTTTCCCGTTTTCTCATGTGACACATGCGACGCCAGGCGTGGAGCGACCTCAACCCGCCAATGCATGAATATATATTAGCCAAGGGAGTGACCCATATTGAGAGGGCCTGGCTGGGTGGGACAGAAGGGCGAGGAGGAGGGAGATAGCTTTACTCATTCAATTCAATTGAAGATCCTTAAAGTGATAGTTTGCTGTCACCAGTTATCCACACTAACCCAGCAAATACACAACGTTGTCTATGATGTGTACTTTCTTACCACGTTGCTTACAACATACAGCTTTTTACGTTGTATGAACAAAGTTTGATACAAAGTCACTACTGAATAACGTTTTTATCTGTTAGCCACTAAGCAAAATTTCATGGAGCTCCATGCAGATATAATGGAACATATAATAGATTCTAGGAGGTTGTGGCAACTTTCTGCCTGTCACAACTTTCTGAGGAAAAACATTTCAACACTGTGACAACGTTGTGGCCACCAAAACAGTACGTATCACAATGTAACTGTGTTTGCAGGGAATTAGCATCAGGCTAACTGCACATTCCTTGGGTGCATCCGCAATCGCCTACTAGTCAGTAGGTACTGTATTAGAGTCAGTACATACTGCTCGAGCGGTAGACTAGTAGGTAATTTCAGTAGGAGAGTTTTAGTAGTTTTAGTAATCTCAGACGTACTACGTCCACCATATTGCCAGCGTCCTGTGACGCAAGACATCAGACCACCATCGTAAAAGTCCTGCTATTCATTTAAAAGCTCGTTTACTGACAGATTTAGATCTTTTAGTGACACTGATCTGTGTTTTTGTCTGAATCTGTACTCAGACAGTGTCAAGCTGTAGCTCGGAGAAGAAGAAACAGAAGTAGAAGTAGCGCTAGCTTCTGTAGCGGCAGTTCACTAGCTGTAGCTACGTACACACAGCCGACGTTCAGCTTTACACCGTTTATTTACTCCACTTTAAATTCATCCACCACTCCAGGTGAATCATGGGATACACAGTGTGCTGTGTTCACCTACATAAACATGACTGCTGATTCAGTAGGTCATCTGGGTACAATTCACCTACTACTCAATACCAATTGAATACTGAATACTCAATGAGTATTCAGACATACTAGCCACGCTCGCCTACTGATTTCACTACTGAGTATTCAGACATACTAGCCACGCTCGCCTACTGATTTCACTACTGAGTATTCAGACATACTAGCCGCGCTCGCCTACTGATTTACTACTAAGTATTCAGACATTCTAGCCACGCTCGCCTACTGATTTACTACTGAGTATTCAGACATACTAGCCGCGCTCGCCTACTGATTTACTACTGAGTATTCAGACATTCTAGCCACGCTCGCCTACTGATTTACTACTGAGTATTCAGACATACTAGCCGCTCTCGCCTACTGATTTACTACTGAGTATTCAGACATACTAGCCGCGCTCACCTACTGATTTACTACTGAGTATTCAGACATACTAGCCATGCTCGCCTACTGATTTACTACTGAGTATTCAGACATACTAGCCACGCTCGCCTACTGATTTACTACTGAGTATTCAGACATACTAGCCGCTCTCGCCTACTGATTTACTACTGAGTATTCAGACATACTAGCCGCGCTCACCTACTGATTTACTACTGAGTATTCAGACATACTAGCCATGCTCGCCTACTGATTTACTACTGAGTATTCAGACATACTAGCCGCGCTCACCTACTGATTTACTACTGAGTATTCAGACATACTAGCCATGCTCGCCTACTGATTTACTACTGAGTATTCAGACATACTAGCCGCTCTCGCCTACTGATTTACTACTGAGTATTCAGACATACTAGCCGTGCTCACCTACTGATTTACTACTGAGTATTCAGACATACTAGCCGCGCTCGTCTACTGATTTCACTACTGAGTATTCAGACATACTAGCCATGCTCGCCTACTGATTTACTACTGAGTATTCAGACATACTAGCCACGCTCGCCTACTGATTTCACTACTGAGTTGTAGGCAAGCAGGCGATTTCGGACACACCCCTTGTCATGTGGAGTTGTTGAGGAATATCTAACAGACGTGCTAATGTGTTTTTTGACACTGAATGACATACTGTTGTCTACAAACATAAACAAAAGGAACACATTTCAAGCTTCAAGTTAGCTGCTACTGTTGTTTTTAGCGATGAAGCTAAGAAGCTAATGTAGTCACCAGGTTATAGAAGCTTGTATCTCTATCTTCTTCCTCCTAATTAACCTGCTTAGGATTTCTGTTAGCTATAAAAGTGGACAGTACATACAAAAACATACTGTTTTAGCCATATTGTCATGTCTGTATTTAACCGTAGGTTCTAAAGTGCCAGAGATCACCTAAGCAGGCTAACACGTGGGATATAAGATTCTGTGTTGGGTTAGCAACATTCGTTTTGTAGCATAGCTAGTAGCACAAGCCGTGTTGTGATGTGCAGTTGCTATTATGCTAATTTTTTGCTATACGCTTACTTCCTAGCTACGTTAGACTCTAAAGAGGCCAAAGAACCAAATTGTTGGCTGCTAGAACGTCTTAGCTGTTCAACGACACAGTTGTGATAGTAGCAGCAGCACATATGTGGCAGTGTTATGGTCTGGGGAATGTTTTCGTGGCATTCTCTGGACCATGTGGAAGACACTCTCAACCGATTTGATTGGAAGAGCTGACCAAGACTTCCAAGTACTACCCTGGACCCCTAATTCCTCAGACTTGAACCCAGTTGAGCATCTGTGGAACCACCTGGATGGTGGTGTTGGCTCTATGGATCATCCTTCACGCTCCCCCCAGCAGCTGTGGGATGAACTGCAGTCAAAATGGCTCCAGATAGCTGTGACAACCCAGTTTCCCAGTCCGTCTAGCTGGTGTCAATGCTGCACACAGTGGTCTCTCTGGACATTAGCTGGTGGTCATAATAATGCTATTGCATCATGCAGTTTTATAGATACATCGTACATCATTTGAACACAGCAGCTGCCGTTTACATAGTGTAGTAATTGTATGATGACTGGACCAATAGAAATGCTCCAAAGTATCTTGGAAAAAATTCTCGTTCCATTGACGTCCATTGAAAGTAAAGACAGTTTTTGGTCTCTCCTGTTATAGATCTTCCACTTACCAGCACTCACAGCCGTCCGTTACTTCTTTCTCTTTCTTTACAGCAAGTGTGGTTGCTAAGCAGTTACCCATACATGTTGCCATTGCTTGTTAGCTATAATAGCCTCATGGCTCCAGTTTAAAACGAAAGAACCGAACGTTACCCGCAAATAAGCCTGGATGGACAGAGCGGTAACGTGTGAGTGAGAGTTCGTGCCAAACTATCGCTTTAATGCGAGGTGTCTGCAAGAACAGTGAGAAGCCCTGTAATGGCCATATGGTCACGTTTGCGGATGTGTCCCGCTATCTAGGGCACATGGTTCCAGAGGGCGTCGATTGCCTTGTGTGAGGCCTTTCTCTCTTATCAAAGATCAATGCAGGCGGGACAAGGGGAGGGTAGAGAGGCCCCAAATGCTGCCATCCCCCCCCACCATCCCTCCCCCAGAAAACTGTTGCTTTCTCCAAGGATGCGCTGTCAGCCTCACACATGAGTTCACCCATTGTATCCATGGCAGTCATTAGCGAGTTACACCAGTAGTTCGGGTGACCCTCAGCCTCGCATTGTTCTACATTATTAATTGGCTAAGTGGAGGTTTGCATGGCTGTGGCGTGGTGGAGTAGAGTACTTGTGGTGAGCAGGGGTGAGCAGTAATGATGGTGTTGCTGGCATCAAATTCAAGATATAATAAATATAAAATAATATTTAATAAAATGTCTTAGTTTTACCTTCTCTGTACTTTGCACGTCTAGTGCATTTAAAAATATATGTATATGTATATGTATATATATATATATATATATATATATATATATGTATATGTATATGTATATATATATATATATATATATTACCTTATAACTCTGCATGTATCTCTTATGAGGTGGACATCTGGTTACCATCACTGCCACTGAACCGAATTGTTATGTAGATCATAGCATTTCACACCAGGCCACTCTGAATGACTCTGTTTACATCTTAATCCTTTAATTATACAGGTATTTTAAAAATTTATGGAATTTCCAAAAGTAAATTTGACAATAGGGGTATGAGAAAATTATGGCACGGCAAGGAATCCACGGGTTGGATTCCTGATTCTCCAGGTACTCCGGCATGTTAGGTTGATCGGTCACTCTAAACTGCCCGTAGGTGTTAGTGTGTGTTTGGGTGTTGGCCATGCGACGGACTGCTGACCTGACCTGATGGCGCTGGGATTGGCTCCTGCCACCCCAACCTCCCCGTGACCCTGACTAGTGGGATAAAGCGGAAGATCATGGATGGATGGGTATCAAAATATCAAATTTTGCAATATTATGTTTAGTGATACTGTACTGCTTAAAAACTCAACATTGATTTTCAATAAGTATTGCATTTAAAGAAAAACTGTAGAGAAAAGTAAAAGTTGAAAAATGATGATATGGTGGTGTGTTTTTTTTTTACTATGACAGTTTTCTTAAAATTAGATTAAAAAAATTATCATAATATCGCTTTACTTATATTATCGCAATACTTTATACTGTATACTGTATCGTAACCCCTGTATCATGATACATACATACCGTATCAGCAGGTCCTTACCAACACACTGTTGTAGCTCCAGCCCAAAGCTGAGGAACCAAATTTCAAACACCAAACACGTGTTGGCTGATTAACTACATTTGAGAAGGAAATTAGATTTTTTCACTCCAACAGCCTCGACAGTGGCAGTAAATAAGTAAGTCACTGTGAATCACCCACTGACTCCACCCCCTCCCCCCGGCTCTGATCTTTAAATATGTAATTTAATCTGTTAGTCCCTAATAGCTCTTTTACCCATTTAATGGGTCAGACAACGTAGTTAATGGCCCTGTAATCTCCCTCCTACCAGCAAACCTTTTCAACAATGATAATGACAACAAGGCAGAGACGCTGAGCGGTGGAGATTTACATAGCAGCACTACTCACTGCACTTATGGCTCATTATTTAGAAGCACTCTCTCCACAGTGAGATTAATAATCCAACTAAATTATTAAAGGCACAGCATGTAGTAGAGCGCAAAAGCCTCATCTTTTTAGAAAAGCTATTTTATTTGGGTCATAAGCATTGAATGGCCGAGGAAAGCAAATGTTAGATAATATTAGAATAAATACAAATAAGTAGTGATTATCTGTGTTCGTACGGTACTGCACATGTACTTATAGAAGAAGCTTTGAATCATGAAATATGCACACAATACTTTGCAGTTACATGTTTGATTTCCAGAGCGACTTACAGTTTACCTGTACACAGGTTGGTGAAGGTGGTGTTGGGTCTTACCCAAGAACTCTTATTGACATAGTGTAAGGTGGTTGACCAGGTCTACAGTATAGAGGGCAACAGTATTACCCACTACACTATACCAACCACACTATACACTATACACTATACATTATAACCCACTACACTATACCAACCATACTATACACTATACACTATAACCCACTACACTATACCAACCACACTATACACTATAACCTACTACACTATAACCACTACACTATACCAACCACACTATACACTTTGCACTATACATTATAACCCACTACACTATACCAACCACACTATACACTATACACTATAACCCACTACACTATACCAACCACACTATACACTATACACTATACATTATAACCCACTACACTATACCAACCACACTATACACTATACATTATAACCCACTACACTATACCAACCACACTATACATTTTACACAATACACTATAATCCACTACACTATACCAACCACACTATACACTATAACCCACTACACTATACCAACCACACTATACACTATACATTATAACCCACTACACTATACCAACCACACTATACACTATACACTATACATTATAACCCACTACACTATACCAACCACACTATACATTATACACTATACATTATAACCCCCTACACTATACCAACCACACTATACACTATACCAACCACACTATACACTATAACCCACTACACTATACCAACCACACTATACACTACACACTATAACCCACTACACTGTACCAACCACACTATACACTTTGCACTATACATTATAACCCACTACACTATACCAACCACATTATACACTATACACTATAACCCACTACACTATACCAACCACACTATACACTTTACACTATAACCCACTACACTATACCAACCACACTATACACTATAACCCACTACACTGTACCAACCACACTATACACTATAACCCACTACACTGTACCAACCACACTATACACTTTGCACTATACATTATAACCCACTACACTATACCAACCACACTATACACTATAACCCACTACACTGTACCAACCACACTGTACACTTTACACTATACATTATAACCCACTACACTATACCAACCACATTATACACTTTACACTATACATTATAACCCACTAGACTATACCAACCACACTTAACACTTAACACTATACACTATAACCCACTATACTATACCAATCACACTATACACTATACACTATAACCCACTACACTATACCAACCACACTATACACTTAACACTATACACTATAACCCACTATACTATACCAATCACACTAGACACTTTACACTATAACCCACTACACTATACCAACTACACTATACACTTTACACTATACACTATAACTTACTACACTATACCAACCACACTATACACTATACCTCACTACACTATACCAACCACACTATACACTATAACCCACTACACTGTACCAACCACACTATACACTTTACACTATACATTATAACCCACTAGACTATACCAACCACACTTAACACTTAACACTATACACTATAACCCACTATACTATGCCAATCACACTATACACTATAACCCACTATACTATACCAATCACACTATACACTATACACTATAACCCACTACACTATACCAACCACACTATACACTTAACACTATACACTATAACCCACTATACTATACCAATCACACTAGACGCTTTACACTATAACCCACTACACTATACCAACTACACTATACACTTTACACTATACACTATAACTTACTACACTATACCAACCACACTATACACTATACCTCACTACACTATACCAACCACACTATACACTTTACACTATACACTATAACCCACTATACTATACCAACCACACAATACACTTTACACTATACACTATACCTCACTACACTATACCAACTACACTATACGCTTTACACTATACACTATAACTATCTCTATGTAAATATGCAGATGCTGTGAAATTCCCCTTTAATTTTCACCCCAGGAGCCTCATGTGCTCCATTTCTAGGAATTTCCTAATATTTGCTGATATTGCGAAGTGAACAGCCTGATGATTTCTACATAGGCTGAAGGAGCCAGTTCTAGGAATCCGAGATGAATTCCTGCTGCATCCCGAATCGCAGTTAAAAGTATTAGTCGTCTGATGAAAGCGACATGCCTTTCAAATAAAGACCTAAAAGGATTTTCCTGCATGCGCTGTAGTGTAGCTAACAATGAACAGATAACATGAGCCTTCATCCGATGCTGGCATCGCCTGGTAGAACATTCCAGCGGTGCTCGTCCACCTCATTTGGGAGTTGTTTATGGACAGCCGCTGATTTGTCCCCGTCCTGCTGTCTCGTGATAGCTTGTCTTCAGCTCACATCCAGGTTCGGAGCCTCATAAACCAATAAAGATGTGAAGCTGCGGCCTAATCCAGCTCTGACTGGTCATTCTGCATGTACGGCGGTGCTCCGGGACCTCACGGAGACCCACAGCCACCGTTGGGATGAATGGAATTTGATCTACTTTGGGAGAATTAGTTATTGTTCCTTATTACCAGAGTGGTTTTTTTCACTTAACATCCCAGAAAATTCCCGGAAAATCCTATTGAACAGACATTTTAATTTCATTTCTGGTGGCTTAATCATGTAGCGGGCAACATAAATAATCCAATAGGATTAGGCAGTTTCTTTCATTCTTTCCTCCGACGCCCCCCCCCCCCCCCCCCACCCCCCCATTCCAAGGACATTTGCAGACCTCGTAAAGGAACACTCTGCAGCAAATCCATAATGAATTCCATAATAATGTAATTCAGTGGCAATACATTTAGCCCTGTAGGGCATAAAGGGTTAACATTGAATGTTCAAAATCCTTCAAGAGAAGGAGCTTCAAACACCAGCACACGAGCCCAACAACAACAACAACAACGCTATACGTTTAAAATATAAGCCCAGCCGCGTCCGCCGCCCACCATGTATAATCTAGTAATTTAGCATGTATGTGAGGAGAGATGGCCGAGCTGGACATTAACTCACTTGGTGAAATTAGAAGGTAGCTGCGTCCAGATGTCCACTTCCCTCATCTAATCCACAGAGAACCGGCGGACTTAAGAGATGAAAGTGGAATCTTCTATTAATTATGATTCTAATATACTTATCTGGGATATAATTCAGTAGAAATCCTTCAAATTATTTCCCAATAATCCTCCTCGTCAGGTCACGTGGAGTGGATGCACAGCATATATCTGTGTGCGCACAGGCGAGTAGGAGGAAGTCACATGGTGAGGTCTGCGGCAGAGAGATCGGCTCGTGCAGTGGTCACTGAAGTAACCTGAATAACTTTTAATTTTTATTGTATCCATAAAAATATGATTTAAAAAAGTTTTGTTTGATAGAATTTTCAATGCAAACTGACCAATAGGTAAGTAGACAGGCAGATGGGGTGATGGATAGATGGATTATTGATAGATAGATAGATAGATAGATAGATAGATAGATACACAAAAAGATGGAATAGATAGATAGATAGATAGATAGATAGATAGATAGATAGACAGATAGATAGATAGATAGATAGATAGATTCATGGATGGATGGACAGAAAGAAGAATGGACAGAGGATAGATAGATGGATAGAAAGATGTATGAAAAGATAGGCTGATGGATTGACAGATGGATGGATGGATAAATGAACAGCTGGACCGATAGATAGATAGATAGATAGATAGATAGATAGATAGATAGATAGATAGATAGATAGATAGATAGATGCACAAAAAGTTGGAATGGATAGATAGATAGATAGATAGATAGATAGATAGATAGATAGATAGATAGATAGATAGATAGATAGATTCATGGATGGATGGACAGAAAGAAGAATGGACAGAGGATAGATAGATAGATAGAAAGATGTATGAAAAGATAGGCCGATGGATTGACAGATGGATGGATGGACAAATGAACAGCTGGACTGATAGATAGATAGATAGATAGATAGATAGATAGATAGATAGATAGATAGATAGATAGATAGATAGATAGATAGATAGATGCACAAAAAGTTGGAATTGATAGATAGATAGATAGATAGATAGATAGATAGATAGATAGATAGATAGATAGATAGATAGATGCACAAAAAGTTGGAATGGATATATATATAGATAGATAGATAGATAGATAGATAGATAGATAGATAGATAGATAGATAGATAGATAAACGCACAAAAAGTTGGAATAGATAGATAGATAGATAGATAGATAGATAGATAGATAGATAGATAGATAGATAGATAGATAGATAGATAGATAATCCTACTGGACTGTATTTGGCAGAGCATCTCAGTGAATGGTTGTGCTGTTCTGAAATCAGTTTATTGAGTCTGTTATTAACATTAAACCACCTGAGGGCTGATCGTAGACCAGCACACGTCCTCTAAGAGCCAGCGCTCCAAAACCGCGTACACTGCCTCGATAATCATCCGCAGCATCAGCCGGCCCAATCCAATTTCCATTCACTAGCATGCTACCTTTTATAGACGGAGAATAAACGGATAAAGGCTGTTATATAATTTTAAAGAGGAGGTCAAACCAGGAAAACATAATAATATTAATGGAATAATTTGATGCAATTTACTTTAGTTAATGTGCTCTGCTCGTGGGGGGAGGCTAATCTGGAGGAACTGGGTAGTAAATCAAAATGGAAGAAGAATCCCAACTAGAGTCAATCCTCCATTCTCTTCCACCAATCACTTCAGGTCACTTTAGACAAAGCAGGAGAGACAGAGAGACAAAGGGAGAGACTGAGAGACACAGACAGAGACCGAGACAGAGAGAGAGGGAGAGACAGAGAGAGAGAGAGAGAGAGAGAGAGAGAGAGAGGGTTTATGGGAATGTTTGACCAGAAGTGTATTAGTGAGGTCAGACACTGATGTTGGATGAGAACTCCTGGCTCACAGTCTCCGCTCTAATTCATCCGAAAGGTGTTCTATCAGGTTGAGGTCAGGACTCTGTGCAGGCCAGTCAAGTTCTTCCACACCAAACTCACTCCTCTATGTCTTTATGGAGCTGCTTTGTGCACTGGTGGGCAGTCGTGTTGGAACAGGTAGGGGCCGTCCCCAAACTGTCGCCACAAAGTTGGGAGCATGAAAATCTCCCAAAATGAAGCATTAAGAGTTCCTTACACTGGAACTAATGATCCGAGCCCACCTCCTGAAGAACAACCCCACACCATAATCCCCCCTCCACCAAACTTTACACTCAGCACACTGCAGTCAGACAAGTACCATTCCCCTGACTCGTCCATCGGATTGCCAGACGGAGAAGCGTGATTGGTCACTCCAGAGAACACGTCTCTGCTGCTCTAGAGTCCAGTGGCGGCAAGCTTTACTCCACTGCATCTGACGCTCTGCATTGCGCTTGGTGGTGTAAGGTTTGGATGGATGGATGGATGGATGGATGGATAGATAGATAGATTAAAGGTTTTGTGCATTTTAATCACCAATAGGCATCAACATGGCTGAGTAGCATGCAGACTACCATGTCTGGGTCACAGAGTCTCTGCAGTAGACTTGCTTATTTGCTGGTGAGATATAAAACATTGGTGTGGCACATCCTGTCCTCTTTGAAGCTGCCTTGTTCACCTGACCTCAGGACCAGTTTGAGTCTCAGGTCCTTTCAAGCTTTCTTCTTATTCTTGGGAAGTTTTGCTTTTGCTGATGCTCATTTGGGGCTCAGACCCAGATTTTCTTTATAGCAGTTTCGTGACACAAACATTGTAAAAAGTCCACAATTTAACTGAAAAAAGAAATATCTGAAACATGGACAAACGGGGAGGTCAAAAACTGATTAAAAGCTACTGAGGAACTGGGAATGGACCACCTGGAAGACCTGGTAGACCTGCCAACACTGTCTTCCCATCAGATAAACAGCACTTTCATTTCTGAGAGAGAGGAGAACATCAAACTCCACATCTGAGAACATCCACAGGGGTTCCTGTCCATCCTTCCACTGTGAGAAGACAACTCAACGCTATGGGGTCTGAAAGGATGTGTAGCTGTTCAAGAAGTCCCTCACTGAAAAACAAGAGATATCACTGGATATCACTGGTGAGAAGAACAAAACTCTGAACTTTCTAACAGAACATGGCATAGATAGATTTATTGATTGATGTTTGGATGGATAGACGGATGGATAGACAAATGAATGGACAGATAAATGGATGGATGGATGGGTGGATGGATGGATGTACAGATAGATGAATGAATAGATAGATAGATAGATGAAACAGGTGAAAGGCCTTTAAGCCACAAATGCTGGCTTAAAAAAAAAACAACAACAACGTCATGGTGACGGAAAAAAAGAGAAAGCAATGAAACAGGAGCGAATTAAGTTGCGGTATTAGCAATAAAATTATGAGGATTGGCATTTCTTTGTTTGGGGGAAATGAAAGGACAGCGGTAGAGGGGATGATTACTGTTCCGCTTAAAATCCCTCTCGCATGGAAGCGCCAGAGCCGAAACAAATCAAATCAAGCCGGATGAGCGGAGGGCCTGCGCTAAAGCAGCAATCATAAACTCCCAACTTTAATCATAAGTACTACAAAAAACATATTTGTGGATTAGCAGAGCTGCCCTTAAATAAAGGATCCCAACTTTAGATTACCGGCCTCGCAGCTCCGGGCCCTTTTTTTAATATAGGCAGAGCAGGCGAGGGGGGGGCGGTGGGGTGGGGGGGCTTTCTCCAGGAAATCTGTTGCAATCTGATTTGGGTGGTGGTACCAGGGGGTCTTCAAAGCTTGTTAAATACTACAGGGTGAGATAACACGGGTCCTCCGCTCCAGCCATGCTGAGTGTTGGGTGGGGTATTCCTCTTTCTGGGTATATGTATTTTTGGGTGGAGATCCATGTTTTGTCACCCAAAAGAATCCAATGGCCTCCAATGGCTTTTGGTTAAAGGGGAAGTCCACCAAAATGTCAGCATAATTGAACCATTAAAATGGCAACAAGAGAAACTCTGCATTAGTGGTGGTGATAGGAACCAGACATCCAAAGAGGTTTAATGCCTTTAAATATATAATATAAACAATGGTTATGAAAAGAATTATTTATAATTTTTTACTACTGACCTATTATTAACATTACATATTGTCGCTGTCCAAACAAAAACGTCATCGATTTTTAGTTTTCTGCACCGTATGAACACAGCAGCTGTCGTTTACATTGTGTGAAAATTTCGTGATGAATGGACCTATAGAAATGCTCCAAATTTGATTAGAAATAATTCTGGTTCCATTGACTCACATTAACTGTAAAGAAGGTTTTTGGCCTCTCCTGTAAAGTTGGCGTTTTGGAGATCCATGTTGAACTCCAATGACTTTTGGTTAAAGGGGAACTCCACCAAAATAGCATAATTCAACATAATTGAACCATTAAAATGGCAACAAAGTCACTGGTTAAGAATACACTGTCTGGTGCCTGCAACACTGTGTTATGATAATAAAAATTAGTTTTTCTTATTTTTATCCATTCATGGTGGAGGGATACATACAGGGTGATGTCAAGCAAAATAGTCCCCAAAAAAAGATATTTTTCAGATTTTCTATTACTTTACCATCATCAACATTCTATGTATAAACCCTATATGTATAAACACATATATATTCCATATATAAGCATGAGCAGGTTCACTGGTGGGTTTGATAGTAAATAAAAGGGCTATATTTGTGTCGTAGACCCCTGGTTCCATTCACGACCAATATAAAGAACCAACCCAATGACTGAACGACTTTGTTTGCATTGTAATGACAGAATTTTGCACTTAAAACATCAAAAATAGAAATTGGTCGCTGTCTAAAGAAAAAAGTGGCAACTTTACAGGAGGGACCAAAAACCTTCTTCACTTTTAATGTAAGTCAATGGAACCAGAAAGTTTTCCAAGCCATTTTGGAGCATTTCTATTGGTCCATTCATCATGAAATTGTCACATAATGTAAACGGCAGCTGTCATATATAAACAATAAAATAAAAAAAGTAAAAAATGATTTTACTTCAGACAGCGACGATATAGGACTGTTCACTTCCTGTCTCTCAAGTTAATCTACACAGACTTCTCAGTTAAGTAATAGAAAAAAGCCCAAACCTTCTATGAGAAAGTGGGGAAATTGTAGATACTGGTGGAGTAGCCCTGCGAAGGGTCTTTAATCTGCTGTTTGTGTTATGACTCTGCGCTCATTGTCTGTGGTTGGTCTTTTATGCAGTAGGTGTTGAATATAACCAGTGTGCTGTCTCTGTGTGTGTTCTCAGCTAACGCTGCATGATTACATTAACGATGAAGGAAATCAAATCACTTAATGCATTAGCGAATGGGGCCAGTCGGTTCGGCCCCTCCCGGCCGAGCGACTCTTGATATTTGCTTTTAATTTAAGCAATCCAGTAGAAGACTCATTAGAGCGGCCGGTAGATTAACTCGTAGAGATGTCTGCGGCCTAATGCCTCTCTCTAGCAGAGCTTAATCCGGGTTATCTTGGCTTTGAGGCCCTCAATGAGATAAGCAGTAAAATTAAGTGATGCTTTCATCAGCAAGACACCTCATCGCCATCATCATCGCCATCATCACCGCCCTCATCATCGCCATCATCATCGAAACCAACTGTTCTCGTTTCGTTCATCCTGTTTGCTTCATATGTTCATTGATGGCTGTTTGTTTATAAGAGTCACTCTGAAAATAACATGTCCAGTGCTGCATGAAAGTATATAAACGTGGCCTAGTGATGAGATCATCACGTAACAGAACAGCAGATAGAGAGAAGCCAATAAAACTGATAGTATATAGTTTTTCATTCCTTTATTGAACCAAGTGATCCAACATGAAACGTCTTTGTTGGTATATAAACCAAGGGCGCATCTATCTATCTATCTATCTATCTATCTATCTATCTATCTATCTATCTATCTGTACATCCACCCATCTATCCATCCATTAATTTATCTGTCTATTAATTTGTCTATCCATCCACAATCTATCTATCTATCTATCTATCTATCTATCTGTACATCCACCCATCTATCCATCCATTAATTTATCTGTCTATTAATTTGTCTATCCATCCACAATCTATCTATCTATCTATCTATCTATCTATCTATCTATCTATCTATCTATCTATCTATCGATCTATCTATCTATCTATCTATCTATCTATCTATCTATCTATCTATCTATCTATCTATCTATCTATCTATCTATCTATTTGTGTGTCCATACATCCATCTATCCGTCTATCCATTAATCAGTAAATCTATCTATCTATCTATCTATCTATCTATCTATCTATCTATCTATCTATCTATCTATCTATCTATCTATCTATCTATCTGTACATCCACCCATCCATCCAACAATTAATTTATCTGTCCATTAATTAATCTATCCATCCACAATCAATAAATCTATCTATCTATCTATCTATCTATCTATCTATCTATCTATCTATCTATCTATCTATCTATCTATCTATCTATCTATCTATCTATCTATCTATCTATCTATCTATCTATCTATCTATCTATCTACAGTGTTGGCAGGTCTTCCAGGTTGTTCTTAGGAGGCCCAGTTTTTGACCTCCACGTTTGTCCATGTCTCAGATATTTCTTTTTTCAGTTCAATTGTGGGCTTTTTACAATGTTTGTGTCACAAGACTGCTATAAAGAAAATCTGGTCCCGAGGCCAGATGAACAAGGCAGCTTCAAAGAGGACAGGATGTGCCACACCAATGTTTTATATCTCACCAGCAAATAAGCGAGTCTACTGTCGAGACTCTGTGACCCAGACATGGTAGTCTGCATGCTACTCAGCCATGTTGATGCCTTTTGGTGATTAAAATGTTTAAAACCTTTAAAACCTTAAATATTTTAGTCCTAAGCTGAAGTCCAGGCAGACTGTCCCATAAAGAGCAACAAAAAATGATCCTAAATTGCCTGATCACCCTCTGCCCCCCACCCACCGAGCAGTGGAGACGTCCTGCTGTTGGTTATGAAGCATATGCCCAAAATTAGCCGCTGAGTAGCCCCCGCTTCAGCCCTGGGGCACAGACAGAGGGAACAGGCCGCCCCTCCGCCCAAACATGCCCCTGCATGCCCCGCTGCACCCACATGCCAACCATGCAGACAGCTCGCTGCCCTCACTGGTCCGATGGCTAGTGCTGCTGGGAACATGAGCGGAAACCAGGGCTGTTCTAGCTACTCCATTACTGCAGCCGTGCTAGCTTTTAGCTTAGCAGGTTTTTCTTGGGCTGTATGCTGGTTGTCCATACTGATCATGTAATATGTAATATATGTACTGGCCACTTTATTAGAAACACCTTCATTGTGCTTTCACTGAGTGGCCACTGTATTAGAAACCCCCTTTTTGTACCTCGTGGTACTTCCACTATCTGGCCATTTTATCAGAAACACTTACATTATACTTCCACTAACTGGCCAATTGATTAGAAACACCCTCTTTGTACCTCCAATAACTGGCCACTTTAATAGAAACACTTACCTTGGACTTCCACTATCTGGCCACTTTATCAGAAACACTTACATTATACTTCCACTAACTGGCCAATTGATTAGAAACACCTATGTTGTACTTTCGCTACTCCACTAACTGGCCACTTTACAGTTTTCTCAGTCGACTTGGTTCATTTCTCAGATCAGAATTGAATTTCTCAAAACTATTCGTTCAGTCTCCACGTCTTCTCGTCACTTGTGCGCATCATAATAGCGTTTCTCGTTGTGTTTCACGTTTTGTAAATGCTTTTGTACGTTCCTGCAAATGGTCATGTACAATTGTCTGCTGTTTGCTTACGTCACGTTTATCAAAATATGTTCTACTGATTGTCTGTTGAATTGTCTTACCTTCCAAAACATTTAGGCTTTAGGTCGTTGCCTCAGTAATTACATGCAAAAGTGCTGAACATGTTGTCGTAATCTCTCAGGCAGAATTTATACATTTCTAAAAAACTTTTGGTACATTTTGGGAATTTATCCTAAATTGATTCAATTGTTCTCAGGTGAATCTTGGCTTTCAGTTAAGAAGGGGAATGTGTGAAGGTTTAGATCATTCAATGGTCAAACACCTCTCAACAATCAGTCAGAGGTGCATCTCATGAACTTTCAGTTGACAAACATATATAGACTCAAAACAATGCAGTGTCACAAAGTCTCACAACGGAAAGACAAGACCGCGTACAGCGTGAACAGCCAAGAAGAGAGGCTGCCTGGTGGAAGGCTGAGGGGACAAAACAGAGGAAGGGGTAGGAGAGTCCATGCACATAGGTTTGTCCCAGTTGTGTTGTGTGTAAGTTTGTATTTTGTTTGTAACACATACTGTTTCAATTGACATGCCACAGAATGTGTGGCGTTCTTATAATCTAAAGCTAGTTTCCATCAGAATATACTCACAATGTACACTGTTGCACTGACAACATGACTAAGTATTTTGACTAGCTTGTTCATAGGCAATGACACACAGACTAGACATTCTGATGGCACTGACAAGTTGATTGACAGAAATATTTGCTCTTGAGGCAAAAACAAAGAATTCTGACTGAGAATTCATTGAGTTCTACTGTTTTGAGAAATGCACTTGTTGTGATGCCAACATAAATCATGATGTGAGAAATCGACTGAGAAAAACTGTATTAGAAACACTTACCTTGGACTTCCACTAACTGACTACTTTATTGGAAACACCTATCCTGTACGTCCAATGAATGGCCACTTTATTAGAAACAGCCACCTTCTTTGTCCACTCACTGGCCACTTTATAAGAAACACCCACCTTGGACTTCCATTCACTGGCCACTTTATTCGAAAAACACCTACCTTGGACTTGCACAAAGTGGCCACTTTATTGGTAACACCTTGTGTGTCCATTAACCAGCCATTTTATTAGAAACACCTACCTTGTATATCCACTTACTGGCCACTTTATTAGAAACACCTCCTTGTACGTCCACTCACTGGCCACTTTATTAGAAACACTTACCTTGGACTTCCACTGAGTGGCCACTTTATTGGAAATACCTTGGGCTTCCACTCACTAGCCACTTTATTAGAAATACCTACCTTGGACTTCAACTGAGTGGCCACTTTATTAGAAACACCTACCTTGGACTTCCTCTGAGTGGCCACTTTATTGGAAACACCTACTTTGTACTTCCACTAACTGGCCACTTTATTAAAAACACCTACCTTGGACTTCCACTAAGTGGCCACTGTATTGGAAACACCTTGTGCTTCCACTCACTAGCCACTTTATAAGAAAGACCTAGCTTGTACTTCCACTCACTGGCCACTTTATTAGAAACACCACCTTGTACATCCACTCACTGGCCACTTTATTAGAAACACCTACCTTGAACCTCAACTGAGTGGCCACTTTATTAGAAACGCCTTCCTTGGACTTCCACTGAGTGGCCACTTTATTAGAAACACCACCTTGTACGTCCACTCTCTGACCCCTTTATTAGAAACACCAACCTCGGACTTCAACTGAGTGGCCACTTTATTAGAAACACCTACCTTGGACTTCCACTGAATGGCCATTTTATTGGAAACACCTACCTTGGACTTCAACGGAGTGGCCACTTTATTAGAAACACCTACCTTGGATTTCAACTGAGTGGTCACTTTATTGGAAACACCTTGTGCTTCCACTCACTGACCCCTTTATTAGAAACGCCTACCTTGGACTTCAACTGAGTGGCCGCTTTATGGGAAACACCTACCTTGGACCTCAACTGAGTGGCCACTTTATTAGAAACGCCTGCCTTGGACTTCCACTGAGTGGCCACTTTATTGGCAAACACCCCCTTGTATGTCCACTCACTGGCCACTTTATTAGAAACACCTACCTTGGACTTCCACTAAGGGGCCACTTTATTAGAAACACCACATTGTACGTCCATTCACTGGCCACTTTATTAGAAACATCACCTTGTATGTCCACTCACTGGCCACTTCATTAGAAACGCCTACCTTGGACTTCCACTAAGGGGCCATATAGAGGACATTCCACTAAGAGGACATATATATGTAATTATTTGAAGCCAGTGTGTAAGATATGATCATCTATAAGGCCGGTGGTCTGTCTGGCTGGCCTTTGGGGAAATGAAGACCCACCTCATGTCCATACCGAACAGATTGGCGCCATATTGCTCGCGCTCTGACGTTGGGAGTCGCGAGGCGGCCGCTCCTCGAGGTTAATCAGAGAGTTAAAGCACGACATCTGCTGCGGAGCAACAAACGCCACGGGGCTCGTGCCACTTCATCAGGCGCCACACTCCCCTAATTACTCCGCGGAATTATTTTATTCCTCGAGATTTCTCCTCTCGCGCGGGTTAATCCAGCCTCCTCCCTCCCCACGCCCCTCCGCTCCTCTCCTCCTGCGGCCTGAGTGGTAATCTTGTGTGTAAGTACTGATGTACATGCAAGTGTTATGATAAAAAACTTATTGTCGTCTGCAATCAGCGGTTAGAACAAATCCCTGAACCCATCAGCGCGAGCACATACGCTTTATATCGAAATTGGACTGGATACAAAATCTTTTTAGCGTGCCGGTGGGGCTGAAAGCTGGGTGTGTAACCTGGCGGGAGGTTTAGGAAGACCAAAATATTAGATATTTATCAGAAAGAAGCTGATAATCCAGCAGAAAGATTGCACTTTTTCTTTTCTCCACCCAGACGCAGGCCATATGTCTCATACCATATGTGATTCCGCCCCCCCACCCTTTTTTTATTTGGTGACCAGACAAAGGCGGAGGCTGGTGCTTCTATTCCTCCTGTATTAATCCCCTGTGTTTTAATATTACAGCTATTATTCAAATCAAAGGCAGATTTTGTTTTCATTTTCCTTTTATAATACTCTTATGATTTCTCCCTATCACTTTCAGCAAAGTCCCGGTCCGGTTAAAGCTAAACCCTGCCTCTGTCCTCCCGGCTCAGAGCGGGGTCAGAACTTCATGCGAGGTCAGGAACATTCTTTGTGTTATCTGCTCTGAAAGGACGGGACTGTTTCTCATAAGAACAAAACAGTTCATCTCACGCTGATGATAAATTCCTGCAGTTTTTTCAAATTTCTGCATAATTCAGTCCCTGAGATATAAACACAGTTAGCAGTGGTGGTGATGGTGTTTACAGTGGTGGTGGTGGTGGTGGTGTTTACAGTGGTGGTGATGGTGTTTACAGTGGTGGTGATGTTTACAGTGGTGGTGATGGTGTTTACAGTGGTGGTGATGTTTACAGTGGTGGTGATGGTGTTTACAGTGGTGGTGGTGTTCTTTACAGTGGTGGTGATGTTGTTTACAGTGGTGGTGATGTTTACAGTGGTGGTGATGGTGTTTACAGTGGTGATGGTGTTTACAGTGGTGGTGATGGTGTTTACAGTGGTGGTGGTGGTGATGGTGTTTACAGTGGTGGTGATGGTGTTTACAGTGGTGGTGATGTTTACAGTGGTGGTGATGTTTACAGTGGTGGTGATGGTGTTTACAGTGGTGGTGATGTTTACAGTGGTGGTGATGTTGTTTACAGTGGAGGTAAAGGTGTTTACAGTGGAGGTGATGGTGTTTACAGTGGTGGTGATGGTGTTTACAGTGGTGGTGATGTTTACAGTGGTGGTGATGGTGTTTACCATAGTGGTGATGTTTACAGTGGTGTTGATGGTGTTTATCGTAGTGGTGATGTTTACAGTGGTGGTGGTAATGGTTACAATGGTAGTGGTGGTTTTTACAATGGTGGTGATGTTTACAGTGGTGGTGGAGATGTTTACAGTGGAGGTGATGGTGTTTACAGTGGTGGTGATGGGAACCAGGGCTCTCCATGTCTACAACACAAATATACACATTGTTGTTAAGCATCAAACCCACCAGTGAAGCTATACTTGTCTTCTGAGTTTATATATTGTAGTGACCCACAGTATTCCGTATGCTGAGCCTCACGGTACCACAGGACCTGACTTACCCTGCTACCCCTACCCTGCTTCCTGGGTTTCTCCACAGAGCATACGTTTAATACGTTTCCAGCATCTTCTTGTTTAGCAGCACGTCACATTGGTGTCAGAAGTGGGATCCTGCAGTTGAGGTACGGCTGCCAAGTCGGACCTCCGGCCAGTTCTATCCAAGTACATTAGGCTCATGGCTGGATCCAGGTATTCGAACATACAGTGGGCAGGTTGCTGATTGGATAACGGTGTGTATAGCTTATTGGTTTAGAACAGACAGAGGCTCCACCCACTTTATGTCATGTGTAAGTGTCCTGCATTGGTGCTACTTGGAATTCTGAAAGTTCTGATCTCCAATTAGGAAGTTTATAAAGGAACGCTCCCTGAAGTTGGAATCCTAGTTCAGAAACTGGAGCCCATGAAGCTCAGCTAAATACTTTTCTTCTAAAACCTGTTGTTTCTCTGTGGAAGGTGAAGATGGCATTTCTGAAGAGGAGTGATTTATGCTGAACAGGTAGATCGAAGAGGCTCAACTCCGACACTCCAAAACTCCCTCCAGTAAGTTAGCAGCCCTGATAATAGAAGCTTATGAATTAGGATCATGAAGCCGGAATCCTGAAGAACCTCTCAGATGATGCTCCAAAACCTCACTGGAGCCCAAACGAATGCTGCGAATACTGACCTCTGCTTCACTGCAAACCGGAGGCATGCTAGCTATGGGTGAGTCCTGAGTCGGGGGGCTTCACAATTATCACTCACAAAAGCTTGTTCATGCCCACCGAGGGGGAGAAACGGACTGTTTTCTTCGACGGTTGGCTGTCTGGCTGGTGGGACGGTTTCCACGGCCTCCTAAAACGCCGTCCCACAATGGACACAGCCATGATTCCTTACTAATTAGCACACTTTGAGGAGGCCCGGGGGATGAAGGGTGGAGGGGGGGGGCAGAGAAGAAGGTAGAGAGCGAGGGGAGAGGAGAAAGAGAGTGAGAGATCACTCCTGGATGGGCTAAGTTATCCGGACAGGCCCGAGGTGAGAGGCATAAAGGCCACATTGTTGGCTGAGTTAACTCAAGTGGACAGAGGGCGTTTGTTGTGGCGCTGCTCCGCTCTCTCTTCCTTGCTCCTTTTTTTTCTCTTTCCCTCTCCCCCTCACTCTCTCCCTTCCTTTCTCTCTCTCTCTCTCCCTCTTCCTTCCTTTCCTCTTTCTCTCTGTCACTGGAGAGGGACGTGAAGGGCCCCAGGGATTGAGAACAGAGTTATTACTATCACTCTGCTGTTCAATAGAGATTATCTAGTTAGTGAATGTGCACTGTGCAGTAATATTGATTATTAATATTCATATTATTTCCTTTCTGATGGCTTTCCATCCACTTTCGAGATGGTGAACCATCGTAATGATCTTCAGAACTGGTAGCCTGATTATATAAACCACTTTCCTATGTCCAATATCAATACTGATACTGCAGCCCTGAGTATCTGCTAATGCTGATACCAACCCAATACTGTTTTCTTGTTTACCACCTTAAAAATCTAATTTAAAGCTTAGTTAAGCCTTTACTAGAGATGCACCGATCACAGGTCGCCTCTCTTTCAGTACCCATTCCGATACTGAACTTTGAGTCTCGGCCGATACCGAGTACTGATCCGATATCAGTGCTTTTCTATTGTATTTAAATCCTGTATGTCTGTATACTTTACTATATATAACACAGTAATAACTATGAAAACCAAAAAATCATAATAAATTAAATTAAAAAACAAGAAAAAGGTATTACTTTAGAAAGGTTATTATTAATTTGTTAGATTAAACAGCTAAAAACAGTAATTATAATTCTAGCATTAATATATGTATTATAATTACAACTTTTCAGTGTAGTTCAAAGTATGAATAACAGTTAAATTAAATAAGGCCATACTGAATATATATATTCAGTTAAAATTGAGGATCTTTTGTTTTTTTATTATTATACATTTCATATTTACACATATTATTCTAACAAAGTTTGACTATAACTTTGTAAAAGCAGAAGTATGGAATAGCTTTGGCTGGTAAAGCTAAAGGGAAAAGTTCTTGGGCGGGCCTTTTATTCTGGTGCTGTATAGCTGCCTAATATCATTTTCTTTAAACATAATGTGATAATCATAATGTGACCATGCCTGATTATTACATGTATGAGTTTTTGTTCTTTCCATAAAAGCAAAAAGTTGTGTTTCGTGCCCTCCGTACAATGAGCACTGGGATAGGCTCAAGCACCCCATGCGAGCCCGGATGATAAGGAGTTTAGAAGATGAATGAATGTATTTAGACATCAATAATAACATTGTTACACAATAACTTACATTTACAATTGATTTACATTCTGTATCAGTACTTTTTTTTCTGAGACGTAGGATCACAAATAATGAGCGAACAAATTTAAACATCAGTATATTACCATTCAGTATAACATCAGTATCTTACCATTCAGCATCACATCAGTATATTACCATTCAGCATCACATCAGTATATTACTATTCAGTATAACATCAGTATATAACCATTCAGCATCACATCAGTATATTACTATTCAGTATAACATCAGTATATTACTATTCAGTATAACATCAGTATATTACCATTCAGCATCACATCAGTATATTACTATTCAGTATAACATCAGTATATTACTATTCAGTATAACATCAGTATATTACCATTCAGCATCACATCAGTATATTACTATTCAGTATAACATCAGTATCTTACCATTCAGCATCACATCAGTATATTACCATTCAGCATCACATCAGTATATTACTATTCAGTATAACATCAGTATATTACCATTCAGCATCACATCAGTATATTACTATTCAGTATAACATCAGTATCTTACCATTCAGCATCACATCAGTATATTACCATTCAGCATCACATCAGTATATTACTATTCAGTATAACATCAGTATATTACCATTCAGCATCACATCAGTATATTACCATTCAGTATAACATCAGTATCTTACCATTCAGCATCACATCAGTATATTATTATTCAGTATAACATCAGTATATTACCATTCAGCATCACATCAGTATATTACCATTCAGCATCACATCAGTAAATGACCATTCAGCATCACATCAGTATATTACCATTCAGCATCACATCAGTATATTACTATTCAGTATAACATCAGTATATTACCATTCAGCATCACATCAGTATATTACCATTCAGCATCACATCAGTATATTACTATTCAGTATAACATCAGTATATTACCATTCAGCATCACATCAGTATATTACTATTCAGTATAACATCAGTATATTACCATTCAGCGTCACATCAGTATATTACCATTCAGCATCACATCAGTATATTACCATTCAGCATCACATCAGTATATTATTATTCAGTATAACATCAGTATATAACCATTCAGCATCACATCAGTATATAACCATTCAGCATCACATCAGTATATGACCATTCAGCATAACATCAGTATATAACCATTCAGCATCACATCAGTATATTACCATTCAGCATCACATCAGTATATAACCATTCAGCATCACATCAGTATATTACCATTCAGCATCACATCAGTATATAACCATTCAGCATCACATCAGTATATTACCATTCAGCATCACATCAGTATATAACCATTCAGCATCACATCAGTATATTACCATTCAGCATCACATCAGTATATAACCATTCAGCATCACATCAGTATATAACCATTCAGCATCACATCAGTATATAACCATTCAGCATAACATCAGTATATGACCATTCAGCATAACATCAGTATATAACCATTCAGCATCACATCAGTATATAACCATTCAGCATCACATCAGTATATAACCATTCAGCATCACATCAGTATATAACCATTCAGCATCACATCAGTATATAACCATTCAGCATCACATCAGTATATGACCATTCAGCATCACATCAGTATATTATCATTCAGCATCACGTCAGTATATTACCATTCAGCATCACATCAGTATATTACCATTCAGCATCACATCAGTATATAACCATTCAGCATCACATCAGTATATAACCATTCAGCATCACATCAGTATATGACCATTCAGCATCACATCAGTATATTATCATTCAGCATCACGTCAGTATATTATCATTCAGCATCACATCAGTATATAACCATTCAGCATCACATCAGTATATAACCATTCAGCATCACATCAGTATATGACCATTCAGCATCACATCAGTATATTATCATTCAGCATCACGTCAGTATATTATCATTCAGCATCACATCAGTATATCACCATTCAGCATCACATCAGTATATAACCATTCAGCATCACATCAGTATATCACCATTCAGCATAACATCAGTATATTCAGCAAATCACAAGCACTCAGGCTCCTGTACGTATCACTATCTTTCCTTATTAACTGAAGTGTGAGCTGGTCAGATGAGTGACCAGACGTCTGCATGTGAGATGGGGCAGGCTGTCTGCAGGCTGTCCACTGCCTCTTAAAGGGAAAGTGACATTTGACCAGCAGGTCAGGGGATAAAGGATTACAAGCGTGACCATTAATGAAACCTGGTCTCTTTGTGAAGCGGTAACCGGAGTAACGGGTATATGTTTAGGAAATAACAGAACTGGCCATGACTGTGATGCGGACCCAGGATGGAATTCATGAGAAAACATTATTATATTAAGAGCTTACGGTTAATAACGGTCAGTGGGGACATTAGTATGTCACCCTGTGCTCACATTAGGACCACTGGGATGATAATAGAGTAATAAGCCGCGTGCTTTCTGAACAATGCTCTTATGAAACGTCATATTTCCATCTCTTTGTCCGTCCCGGGCGACAGCATAAGGCCCTGAATGTGGCAGGAGACTCATATGCATGCGAGTGTGATGCCTAATCACACTGAGGGTCACTAATAGCGCTTTAGCTCCGTCTCGTCTAAGGAGCGGCTTTGGCCTTCTGCATCCTCGGCGTTCATCTTTAATCATAATCTATCGCTAATGCGGCCCCGTCGTGCGTTAGATTGTTTGTGTTTGCGACAGATTTGAAGTGTGTCTTGATGCAGCGTGGCCTCCACTTTGCAAGTGAGATTACGGAGCCTTGTAGACACGGCGGGTCATTAGTGGCCCCCAGTCTAATTTACCCCCCAAAAAAAACTTTAATCCTGGGCCTAAGAGTTGTTTACATGGCCGAATTAGGTTAATCTAGCCGGAGCCTATTTGCATAAATGTGCATTTTTGAATAATTAGTGGGGCAGAGGCGGGGTATGAGATTGATTGGCGGGCGGGGGGGTGGAGGTTGGGATTGTGGGTGGTGGGGGGTGACGCGTGGCCAGACTATTGTTGGCCCCGGTCATACGTAAACAATGGACCAGCAAAACAATTAACAACAAAACCCTGTTGGGCCTGGTGTTTGGTGGGCTTTGTCAGAGATGACCCGGGATGTAATCGCCCGTCTGGATGCGGAATTACGGCCTCGCAATTGCTGCTATCACTTACAGCGCCAACAATCGCACGCTCACCGTGCAGGACACGCGTTCACAAACAGCTACGGCCCCATCTGCCCAATTACCAGAGCTGCTCTCGTGCTCAACGCTGTTGGTGTCCCTCAAGGAAGTTGGTGCACCCCACATTTCTTTCATTTCCATCTTTGTTTGATGTGTCTGTATCTCCTTTTCTTAGTGAGGAGCCTCTAGAACATCTACACATCCTTTCAGACCCCCATAGTGCTGAGGTTAGGTTAATCTCACAGTAGAAGGATGGACAGAATCACCAGTGGAGGCTCTCAAATGCAGGAGTGGAGCTTGATGTTCTCCTCAATCAAGTGCTGTTTATCTGACGGGAGGACATCATTGGTTGGTCTACCAGGTCTTCTAGGTGGTTCTTAGGAATCCCAATTTCTCTGAATGTTCTGGTAATTTTCATATCATTTTCATATCAGAAGTGTTCACAGTGGTGGTGAATGGAACCAGACGTCCACCTCTAAAAGCTCCCTCTTTTAGAAAGTTATTGCAGTGACTGCTTATAAATACGCTGCCTGACGTTTGAGATTCTGTTCATTGTGATACAGTTTTGGTCTGAAATCTGTTTATTTTAATGCATGGCGGAGGGATACATGCTGTGAGGCAAAATAGTCCCCCAAAGGAAATGGATTATTCTCAGATTTGCCATCATCAGCATTCCATAGAAACACTTGGTGTGGATTCACTGTTGGTTTAATAGTAAATACTATGTCTATATATTGTGTTGTAGATATGGTGACCCCTGGTTCCCATCACCACCACTGTCTCTACAAAGAGCCACTTCACATCACACCACTCAGAATGAATCTGTTTCCATCTCCAGGCCTGAATTACTCAGAAATGTGTTGCTGGTCTACCAGGCATTCCAGGTGGTTGTTAGGAGTCTCAGTTTCTTTGTATGTTTTAAAGAGCCCACGTTATCCTAACCATGTACACATACCTCACAGCAGTTTGCCTATTCACAGTGAAGTTATAAGGAGTGTTTCAGCCAATCACAACAAAGCAATTTACATATACTGTTCTTAAAGGCACATTAACACAAACAGCGAGTTGGGATGGAGAAGGTTTGGAGAATAGCAAGAATTGGTACATAAAACCATGTGAAAGCCATAAGTGGACCTCAAATACAACATACAAGTCCATATGAAGTTTTGCCGACCATAGTTTTTTCTTTTTGACCACTTTTTTGCTATTTTGATTTAAATATCTTCTTAAAAATGAGCAATACATGGGTATGTAAAGGGTGGTCTTACACTTTTGCACAGTCCTGCATGTACATATTCACTGTGTTTAGGCCTAGAAGTAAGCTGGACCTCCTCTTTTGTGTGTGTGTGTGTGTGTGTGTGTGTGTTCTGGATGTGTTTATGAGCGCGTGTGTTTAATTAACCCATTTCGCTGAGTCCCAGGTGGGCTTTTCACTTCCTTTGTCTTTATTCTCCAGAGAGAGAGGAAAACCGCGTCCCAACGCCTCACACACTCTCTCTCACACACTCCCACACACACACTAGTCGTTGTGTGCACGTGCAAGTGTGCATATGTGTGTGTGTGTGTGGTTCTATTACCCTCCGAGATCGGAAACTGATTCAGTGTGCCCCCCGGGTCAGTCCCGCTGCTCTGTAACTGACTGGCCTTAAAGAGAACAAAGCCAGGCGTCTGTTAATGAATTCATTGATTCATTCATTTCTGCTCATATCTGCACTGTATGGGTGTAGAACCTGTCGTCACCTGTCAGGATCATTCCGGATTCACTAACGTTCCAACAGAGACTTAACACCTTTAAAATGCGTTTAACTTTAAGTTTTCCTTCTTTCCACACATGTAAGCCATCAACAGTGTTTTTTAAGGGATGTTTAGGATCATTATCCTCTTGTAGAATTAACCAATAAGCCATGAGAGGGAAGGGTGTTATAAGGTATCATGCAAATTCCATCTGCTATAAGATCACAGTAGTACACAGAGTGGAATATAGCTGTAATAAAATGATGGCCAACATAAAATGTTACAAAATATAAAATAAATTAGAAGGTAATCAACATACACAAGTATTCAGCCAAGAAATGTGACTCTTTTAGATCATCGTTGTAAGGTTTGTAGTAATTTCTTTTACATTTAATGCACTTCAGATTAAGTTGTGTAATTTCATAAATCTTTCAATTTCTCAATATATATATATATATATATATATATATATATATATATATATATATATATATATATATATATATATATAGTAAATTTACAGTTGTAAAAAAGTGTTAATTTTATTGTAGATAATCTTTAGTTCTGTAAAATTACAGAAGAGTAATTTAGAGTACCATACTGTTTATTTAATAGTAAATAATATCATAAATCACAAGTGCATCCTGAAAAATCCAGGATGGTTGCGCAGCTTTAGCAGTACAAGGAACGAGGGATGAATAAACAACAAGTAGAGGAGTGTGGGTCAGTGTGTTTGGGGATCTGCTCTGAGTGAGTACATGGAGTTTGGAGGCTGTAGGGTTAATAAAACCATGATGTTTGGCTGTGCTTAAAAATGAATGGGATTCTATGGGGGAAAATAGAGGGATGGAAAAAAACAACAAACAGACGAGTGCAGGTCAAACCAACACTGCAGACGTGGTCGGGGGTCTGCCCTGAGTCAGTGTATGCAAAACGGTGTCTGTCGGTCGAGCAGAAGTTCAGTAGATTGGCGTGCACTTTTCCATCCTATTCATTCTCTATGAGAACTGTGGGACGAGCTACGCGGCAACAATATAACAGTATAATAACATGGGTCGTAATATTTTTATATAGTGTATAAATACAGGACTATACTGTTTGTACAGTTATTACTGAGATTTTCAGTATAGATCATTTACAGGACCATGTCCATTCAAATTTCCTACAGAGTATTATACAGTAATCTTGTAGTAATTTATAAAAACAGTTACTTTGATATAAAAACAATGTAATTTAAGAAATATCTCTCTGTCCAACTTCACGGAAGGCGTCGCTATAAAGACCAAAAGCCTCCAGATTCTTGGTGCATTATTTTCTTAGATGGCCACATGACCTCGGTGTGTAACTGTGGAACACGGGGCAGGATGTCCCTCTCAGCTGAGGCTTTAAGGGTGAGAATAAGTCCACGCACGGTCAGGGAATCCTGCATGTGATACAAAACTAAAGAGTGACCCAACAACGGGGGGTCTCGCTGGTTGGCGGTTTGAGAGCCGCATCTCTGGCTTGTTGGCTCTGCTGCGCCATGTTCCTGATGATTACAACACGGCAGTCTTAATAGATAAGGCCAAAACATCTGGACAGCACTGAGCCCAGATGTTGACACAACAAAGGGATGCGATAAGAGATTTACACAAACAATTTCCTCGCAGTGACGGCAGGAGCGAGGATTTGGTGTCGAACATCTGCCCAGATGTCGAGAAGGTCCATCTATGAAGTCCCTGCAGCCCCTTAACGCTGGGACACTCTTCAATCCCACCGTATAATCAAGTGATTATGCTAATACTGACCCTTTACATATACCGAACTGACCTGCTGTCAGCTTTAGCTGGCAGTGTTCTGATCTGGGGGCTGTTTTCCTGACACTCATCCATGTGGAAGACACTCTCAACTGATTTAGGTCTGAATCCATCCTTGTAGATCACGTACACCATACATGCTGATGGTCTTCTCTGGGGCGGATGGGATCTTCCATTAAGAAGATGTGACATGTCACACGGCAAGAAATGTCCAACATTGGTTGGAAGAGCTGACCAAGACTTCAAAGTACTACCCTGGAACCCTTATTCCTGAGACTTGGACCCAATTGAGCATCTGTGGGACCACCTGGATGGTGGTATTGGCTCTATGGATCCTCCTCCATGCTCCCTCCAGCAGCTGTGGGATGCACTGCAGTCAGCATGACCCTAGATACCTGTGACCACCTACCAGGACCTTACTGAGTCTCCCAGTCCATCTAGCTGCTCTCCGTGCTGCACACGGTGGTAACTCTGGATATTGTAATAGTAATAATAATAATAATAATGTGAGGAGAACCTGGGACTACTGCAATAGGGTTTGGAACTGTCCAGTGTTGGACAATGGAGAGCCATCAGTGGTGGCCATGAATGAGCATGATTGGAGATCTTCAAACGCTAAGTCGACAAAAGAACTCACGACAAGATCTTCTCCACACGACCAGAACTAGGACTGAACAGCTGTGTGGACACTTGTTACTGAGACCAATCAGCTCCAGTTTGCTGGGGAGCGCAAAGGCTGGACGATGGGAAGCGCATGAATTGATGCTCCCATCATGCATAGTGTCCACTGTACAAGCCTCTAGGGGCTGTGTTATAATCTGGGGGGCTTCACTTGGTCAGATCAAGGCAAATCTGACCTACTGAATGTACTCAAGGACCAAGATGTCCCTGATAGCGTGGCCATATTCCGGGATGACAATGCTGATGCTCCCATAGTGGTTCAGGACACACGAGGAATCATCTTCATTGATAAACCTACAACCAAAGTCTTGACCTTAACCCCATGAAAAGTCTACGGGATGTGCTGAAGGGGTTCAACTTGTAGTCAATACAAGAACTCAACCAAAGCAATGGCAGCCAGTCTACACACGAGCCATGCTTTATAGAGCACAAGTTCAGTACACACATATTTAAAAAGCTTTTTATTCCAGACAAGCTTTAATTTACTCAGTAAACACTTTATTATTAAATATTAATCAGTATTAATAGAGTAAGTAGTGCTTTTCCATACATCAGTGTGTTTATTTAACCCTTTCCAAGCTTCTCCTTCTATAAACAACCCAGTATTATTTACAGTTCTCATCTAATACCTGCTTTGACTGCTCAGTACTTCATTAAGATAAATCAAGATTTGCTGCTGAAGGAACTGAACACATTCATACAATGTCTGGGGCGTCCAGGAGAAATCTGGAACCTAACTTTGTTCTTCAAACTGGATCAAGATCTGATCTACTTCTCTCACAATAACATATTCATGTTACTTTGTATTGCATATTGATAAGATAAAGGCTTTTAAACAATTCTGTGTCTGCTTGTCTTTCAGGATTTCACATTGGTGTCAGAAGTGGGATCCTGCCACTGATGTACAAGAGCTTGAGTGACAGAACAAAGAACGATGTGACATGCAGTGGAGAAAAAGAAGCACTGATGACAAAAATGGGTGGAAAGCGGCCTGACACTCAGCTTTAGACTTTTGATGTATTACTGACCAGGGGTGCGTTTCCCAAAACGTTCGTAACGCTAAGTACTTCGTAACTTCATACTTCATACATGTTTCTCGAAAGACTTCGTAACTAACGTAGTACATAAAGTCGTTCGTAAATGTAAGAGTAATTCCACCCACTCGTTACTCCGTAAGTTCTTCTTAACTCACGTGCAATTCTGTCTCAAAAACAAAAGAGGGCGCTAATCATCTTTTTAAAAACGCATTGTTCTGAGTATGAACACTGCACGTATTTATACTAACATTAAAAAAATCACTTTTGAAAGCATAATTGCATCACATATATTATATCCAACGTCAACAAATATCATATCCAACAGCTTGAATTATGTAAACAGTAAACTTAATATATATATGAATAATCAGGTGTTCGTTTGTATCATGCTGTAGTGGGTCCTGAGTTCAATACTGTACATAAATGTACATTTTACTATTTTTATTTGAAGGCTGGAATCATCGTAATCTCGTGAAACAAACAGTTTAAACTGCTTAAAGTACAATACATTATTTGTTGATATACACATATAAATGTACATATATTTAATTAATTTTATTCCATTGTTACAGTGTTACGTGTGCCTATTTATAGACTACAATTGCAAGCGAAATGTTTTCATTTGGGTTTTTTTACATAAAAGTCACGTAAATCCTTATTTGTTGTTCTTTTTTAGTATAATTATTTACATAATGATACATTTGTGGCATAATAATGAGGAAACTTGTAAATCGGTGGTTCAGTTCTCAATTGGCAGTGCCTACTCAGCGCTGAAGCGGGGGGCGGAGTCAACAAAGAACTACTTGAAACTAGTTCGTAAGTTTGGAGACTAAGAACGTCATTCTTAAAGTTGTTCGTAAATCACTAAGATCAATCGTTATCGGGAAACGCCCCCAAGAATTGTGTGCACAAACTAGAACACTAATTCACCAACTGGAACACTATACTATGATACATGTCTAAACACTGGCTGTGCATCCAAGAAAACTTCAGAGCACACAAGCAACGGCAACAAGGTCTACAGAACAGTAGTGAAGTGTTCTAGGGTTTGTAAACATAAGCAATGCTAAACAGAATTATGTCATCACTGTCCAAAGAAAAACAGGCATCTACAAAATGCCAACTTTACAGGAGAGAACAAAAACCGTCTTTACTTTCAATGGAAGTCAATGGAACCAGAATATTTGCCATGCTATTTCAGAGCATTTCTATTGGTCCATTCATCATGAAACTTTCACACAGTGTAAAAAACTATTACAGATTTCAAACTGTGTATAAAACCTAAAATCGTAAATTTGGTTTTCTTTGAACAGCTACTATATGGACCAGCGAAGTGTTCTTGAACACTAGTGCACTTACTGGACCACACTAGCGAAGGCTCGCACACACATCAGTGCACAGATTAGAACACAGAGCGAGTTTGCTTTCGGTGTTCACGCAGAGAAAATTAGAGCAAAACGCGATTTCCCGCCCCCTGATGTTTCGCTCTTTAAGAGATTAATAATCTTGGCGGTTTGGAGAACCCGCTGACAATCTTCTCCGGAAAATAATGAGCAGAGAAACATTTACTGATTAGTTTAATCCGGGATTATCCAATCCGATGACACCATGAAACCCAACCTTGTAATCTGGCCCTTAGAATAACAATTTATTCCCCAGCTGGGGTCTCGACGAGTGCACTTCCAGCAGAGGCAGAGAGTGTTCTTCAGAGATCTTCTTCCTCTTCTTCTTCATCACGTGCTTATTTTACAGTATATCAGGCTCTAGATTATATGGTTCACTCAGTTTATTTGGTTTATTTGGTGTATTTAGTTGAAGTGTTTGTTTGTTTCTTGGTGTATTTATTATTATTATTATTATTATTATTATTATTATTATTATTATTATTTTATAACAACATTTATTATATTATAACAACAAATAATAAAACAAATAATAATAATAATAACAATAATAATAATCATCATCATCATCATCATCATCACCATCATGGAAAAAACAGCAATTTAGTGTGTTTGTTTGCAGTGAGGACTCTGTTCTGAGATGATTCAGTGATGACTCTGCTCTGTGATGATTCAGTGATTACTCTGCTCTGAGGTGAATCAGTGATGACTCTACTCTGAGATGATTCAGTGAGGACTCTGCTCTGTGATGATTCAGTGATTACTCTGCTCAGAGATGATTCAGTGATTACTCTGCTCTGAGGTGAATCAGTGATGACTCTACTCTGAGATGATTCAGTGAGGACTCTGCTCTGTGATGATTCAGTGATTACTCTGCTCAGAGATGATTCAGTGATTACTCTGCTCTGAGGTGAATCAGTGATGACTCTACTCTGAGATGATTCAGTGAGGATTCTGCTCTGTGATGATTCAGTAAGGACTCTGAGGTGAATCAGTGAGGATTCTGCTCAGAGATGATTCAGTGAGGATTCTGCTCAGAGATGATTCAGTGATGACTCTACTCTGAGATGATTCAGTAAGGACTCTGCTCTGTGATGATTCAGTGATTACTCTGCTCTGAGGTGAATCAGTGATGACTCTACTCTGAGATGATTCAGTGAGGACTCTGAGGTGAATTAGTGAGAATTCTGCTCAGAGATGATTCAGTGAGGACTCTGCTCTGAGATGATTCAGTGAGGACTCTGAGATGAATCAGTGAGGACTCTGAGATGAATCAGTGAGGACTCTGCTCTGAGATGATTCAGTGAGGACTCTGAGATGAATCAGTGAGGACTCTGAGATGATTCAGTGATTACTCTGCTCTGAGGTGAATCAGTGATGACTCTACTCTGAGATGATTCAGTGAGGACTCTGCTCTGTGATGATTCAGTAAGGACTCTGAGGTGAATTAGTGAGGATTCTGCTCAGAGATGATTCAGTGAGGACTATGCTCTGAGATGATTCAGTGAGGACTCTGAGATGAATCAGTGAGGACTCTGAGATAAATCAGTGAGGACTCTGCTCTGAGGTGAATCAGTGAGGACTCTGAGATGAATCAGTGAGGACTCTACTCTGAGATGATTCAGTGAGGACTCTGAGATGATTCAGTGAGGACTCTGAGATGAATCAGTGAGGACTCTGTTCTGAGATGATTCAGTGAGGACTCTGAGATGAATCAGTGAGGACTCTGTTCTGAGATGATTCAGTGAGGACTCTGAGATGATTCAGTGATTACTCTGCTCTGAGGTGAATCAGTGATGACTCTACTCTGAGATGATTCAGTGAGGACTCTGCTCTGTGATGATTCAGTAAGGACTCTGAGGTGAATTAGTGAGGATTCTGCTCAGAGATGATTCAGTGAGGACTCTGCTCTGAGATGAATTAGTGAGGACTCTGCGATGATTCGGTGAGGACTCTGCTCAGATATGATTCAGTGAGGACTCTGAGATGATTCAGTGAGGACTCTGAGTTGAATCAGGCAGGACTCTGCTCTGAGATGATTTAGGGAGGACTCTGAGATGATTCAGTGAGGACTCTGCTCTGAGGTGAATCAGTGATGACTCTGCTCTGAGATTATTCAGTGAGGACTCTGAGATGATTCAGTGATTACTCTGCTCTGAGGTGAATCAGTGATGACTACTCTGAGATGATTCAGTGAGGACTCTGAGGTGAATTAGTGAGGATTCTGCTCAGAGATGATTCAGTGAGGACTGTGCAGGTTGTGTTCTCATGGTTAGTTACAGTGTGCTGCATTAGTGCTGTTAATGTGGATTACATTAGGGCTTCCTGCAGAAGTGAGGATGGACGCAGGCCCTGAAAGCAGCTTTCCCTCCGCCCGCCGCTTCACTCCGCTGATAGATTAATGGGCTGAAAGGAATTGAATGTATTTGCTTTAATTATCTTGTGTAAGACGATTTGTGTAATTGCTCTTTAAGTCAGAGTGGCTGTGAGGTGAGCCAGTTTTCACTCTTCGTCCTGGTCACTCCGCTTGTTTACTGCGTTTATTGATGAAAACTCTTCATTTGGCACTCCTGCACCTGCGGAGGCTTCTGGCCAGAAACCCCAAATCTGCTCTAAAGCTCCTAATAAATTACTCCTAATTTAGACGAATCCGCTTTAAACCGCTTTTACTCTGCAGCAGTCAGAGTGCTGCCATTCTACACGCCCTCAGCAGACACATCACCAACCACGAGCTGTTAATACACACAGAATATTCATAAATATTAAAACTCAAACAGTATGACTTACAACATATTACTGTTATAGGGACTGGAGTAAACCCTAAACAGGTTCAGTAAACAGTGAGTGAGTGAGGGGCCTGATTTGACTATTAATCAGATCATTTTTAAATTATTATTATTATTATTATTATTATTATTATTATTATTATTATTATTATTATTATTATTATTATTATTATTTATCATTATCATGGATTTCCAATATATTGGCTGTTTAGTGCTTAACCTTAAGTCTAATAAGTTTTCATATATTACAGTAGAATAGCAGAACACTTATAATAATAATAATAATAATAATAATAATAATAATAATAATAATAATAATAATAATTATTATTATTATCAAAGAACAATTTGAATACAATACAGTTTCACTGTTGTTACAAATGAGCTAAAGATTATTATTATTTTTTATTATTTTTTTATTTTTTTATTATTACATTTCTGTAAAAAAAAAGGTAACAATAACCAAAATATACCTTATTATTATTATTATTATTATTATTATTATTATTATTATTATTATTATTATGTAATCCTGTGATAGAAAATCTGTTAGATAAGGTTCTACATAGGGTTCTATATAGCACCACTAGGTGGAAGAACCTACAAAAGATGTTTCTGCTAGTATGTGTGTAAAGTTTATCTGGCGACAGGAGTTAGGTTGTTGTTATTATTATTATTATTATTATTATTATTATTATTGTTGTTGTTGTTGTTGTAGAGAATGATGGTGGTACTATTATTATTTTTAAATGTTATATAAGTGTTTAAATGTTATATACTTCTTTCCACTTCTGAGTATTATAGTCTCAGCCTGTGTCTGTTTACTTATGTCAGCTCTGATTTAAAGTTTTACTAAAGCTTACATCATTACATTTTTACTAAAGCTTTTCATCAAACAGAGTTGTTCTATCAGAGTAACGCTAAATTAATTAAGGGGGGTTATTAAAATGAATCACAATCTTTTTTAACTTACGTAAACAAAGTGTAATCTGTCAGTCGTTAGGTTTTCGGTTGTAAGTATGAAAGGCACACGCAGCATGTTTCTTTACCTCCTCTATTAATCTAAGGCAGTACCTGTAGATATCATTCACACTCAAATCAAGCCCTGAATATATATTTCTGACTTTAATAATATAACTATCAACATGCCTGGTCTAGAACCGGGGCTATGGAGAGTGAATGAGTGAGTAAGTGAATAAGTAAGTGAATAAGAAAGAGAGTGAGTGAGTGAATAAGTGACTGAGTAAGTGAATGGGTGAGTGAGTGAATAAATAAGTGAGTGAGTAAATGAGTGAGTAAATGAGTGAGTGAGTGAGTGAGTTAGTGAATAAGTGAGTGAGTGAGTTAGTGAATAAGTGAGTGAGTGAGAGTGGATACGTGAGTGAGTGAGTGAGTGAGTAAATGAGTGAGTGAGTGAATAAGTAAATGAGTGAGTGAGTGAATAAGTGAATAAGGGAATGAGTAAGTGACTGAGTGAGTGAATAATTGAGTGAACAATTGAGTAAGTGAGTGAGAGTGGATACATAAGTGACTAAGTGAGTGAGTGAGTGAATGAATGAGTGAGTGAATGAATAAGTGGGCGAGTGAATGAATGAATACTGATCTGACTATTAATCAGATTATTTTGTAAATTATTATTGTTTTTTATTATTATAATTTTTATGATAGTGGCTCTTCAATGCAGAGAAAGGAGTGATAGTGGAGAGTGATTGCGTGACTGGGTGAGTGAGTGAATGAGTGGGTGAGAGAGTGAGGACTCTTATCTGATCTATAATCTGGTGTTTTTCCTGCATTGCAGTGAAGAAGCAGAACAACTATTATCATTATTGTATGATGATTGGATGATGATGGTATTGGCTCCTTAATGCAGAGAGTGAATAAGTGAGTGAGTGACTGAGTTAGTGAGTGAGTGTATGAGGGGTCTGATTTGACTATTAATCAGATTAATTTTAATTATTATTATTATTATTTATCATAATCGTGGGTTTCCAATGTATTGGCTGTTTAGTGCAGAGAAAGGTCTGATAGTGAAGAGCGAGTGAGTGAGGACTCTTATCTGACCTTAAATCTAATAAGTTTTCATAGATTACAGAATACATAATTATTATTATTATTATTATTATTATTATTATTATTATTATTATTATTATTATTATTTCCTCGATAACATGAAGTAGATCAGTCATTAGAACAGGTTCCACTGAGCTGTTCAGGGTCTGAATCAGAAGCAGCTCGAGCTTATGAAAGTAACAGCTGTACAGACACACAGAACCCGGATTCTTAATCATTTTCATTCTTCCACATACACAGCGCCGAGTCTCACCTCTCTGTACAGTACACCTGTTCCTCAGGTGAGCAGCTCTTCATCAGCAGAGGTTTAAACTCTGAGCTAACAGGAGTTACAGAGTCAGATCAGCTCAAATACGTCATCATTTCAGAGGAATATAAAATTATCATCCCTAATTAAAATACACACTGTCTCGTATCGACTTTTACATTAAAGCATATTTATATTATATACCTGAACAGCTGCAGTATTATTGTTATTATTATTATTATTATTATTTATGTTTATTTCTTTTAAAGAGAGAGAGAGAGAGAGAGAGAGAAAGGGAGAGAGAGAGAGAGAGAGAAAGAGAGAGAGAGAGAGAGACAGAGAGAAAGAGAGAAAGAGAGAGAGAGAGAGAGAGAGAGAGAGAGAGAGAGAGAGAGAGAGAGAGAGAGAGAGAGAGAGAAGGAAAATAAATATTACACTGAATATTAGTGAATCTCAGAACGCGCACGCGGACTATGCTTGCTCTACAATGAGGACTATTTCAAGAGCCTAATATCTTCTCGTTTATCTATCTATGTATCTATATAAATATCTATTATTATTATTATTGTTATTATTATTATTATTGTTATTATTATTATTATTACAAAAATATAATGTAATTATTACTATGTTATTATTACAATCTGTCTGTCCGTCGATCTATTATTATTATTATTATTATTATTATTATTATTATTATTATTATTATTACAGCCATGTAATGTTTTAATTACTATCTGTCTGTCAGAGATAATAAGATTAAGTAATACTTTATTGATCCCGAAGAAAAGTACAAGTAAATTATATATAAATACCACTGAACCATCATTAACTTTAATAATAATATTTATATTAATAATAGTAATAATAATGATAATGATGATAACATAAATAATAAAACTTACAAAATAATAATAATCACCATCATCATCTCCGATTTGCAAAGCCTGTCTATCTATCTATCTATCTATCTATCTATCTATCTATCTATCTATCTATCTATCTGTCTATCTATCTATCTATCTATCTATCTATCTGTCTATCTATCTATCTATCTATCTATCTATCTATCTATCTATCTATCTGTCTATCTATCTATCTGTCTATCTATCTATCTATCTATCTGTCTATCTATCTATCTATCTGTCTATCTATCTGTCTATCTATCTATCTATCTATCTATCTATCTGTCTATCTATCTATCTGTCTATCTATCTATCTATCTATCTATCTATCTATCTGTCTATCTATCTATCTATCTATCTATCTATCTATCTATCTATCTGTCTATCTATCTATCTGTCTATCTATCTATCTGTCTATCTATCTATCTATCTATCTATCTATCTATCTATCTATCTATCTGTCTATCTGTCTATCTATCTATCTATCTATCTATCTATCTGTCTATCTATCTAGCTCCCAATTCTGAGGAGGGGTTGAAAATGAAAGAGAGAGCTCAGAGAGGAGGAGGAGAAAATCTTCATCGGATTTAAAGCAGAAATTGGTGGCAATTAATCCGGCGGGATTGAAAATAAATAAATAATTAAATAAAGAACTGCTGGCCTCTGATTGGCTGCTGTCCCGCTGGCGGGGGGTATATATTGAGCCCCCCTGGCTCGGGCCGCCTCTCAGTGTCAGAGACAGCACATCAGATCGGATATGGAGAAGACGCGCGCGCACGGGCCCGGCGGGCTGCGCGCGAAAGGTTTCGCCATCACGGACTTGCTTGGACTGGACCCGGACGGCACGAGCGGCGGCGGGGCCGGCGGCGCGTGCCCGAGCGCGGTGGGTGGCGGGTGCCCGGGCGGCGGCGTGGGCGCGGTGGGCGCGTTCCCGTTCCCGCTCGGTCTGGGCTTCCTGTGCAGCCTTGCGGCGCAACAGCAGCAGCAGCATCATCACCAGCAGCAGGGCGCGCGCGGCTTCCTACCGGCTCACGTGCCGCTCCTGCAAACGCGAGCCGAGCCGCCCTACGTGGAGCAGCGCGAGGAGTTCTCCGGTAAGAGCCCGCGCGCAAAGTTTTCTTGTCCCGTTACAGCCGTAAATAACACGAAGTAAAAGTAGAGGCTCCTGTACGTACACGGTCCGCTCAGATATCAGATATCACACAGTATAAACACAAACAAATACACAGAATAAATAAAAAAATAAATAAAAAAATAAATAAATAGCGTTAATATAAAAATCATTCAATTCAAATCAGAGGTTTTATATAAATACAGTTACATTTTTATATAAATCTGTTAAATTACAACGTTTTAAATATTGAAGTGATGCAAATACTATATTAAGCTATAAACCTTTCAGTAAATCAGAGTAAATATAACTTATAATAATGAAATACATTATTTAAAAAATAGTCTAATTAAAAAACATAAAAATAGAATTTGATTAAAAATAGATACAAATATTTTAGGTAGTGCAGAGTACACAGTAAACACAGAATAACGAAAATAAAACGAAAAATGTTTATTTAAAACAAAATAACACAGAACATTTAAGTGATTAATAAAATAAATTCAGAAATGTAGACATTCGAAAATAAATCAGAAATATTACAAATAGATAATATCCGTGAATTACTAAAATGTAGCTAAAAACAACAGAAACATGTTTATAGAATAAAAAATATTTATTTAAATAAAATATACAATAAAATTTTAAAGTGACGCGTGAAATAATAAAAAAATGTGCAGATTTATACAAACATATACATCTTCAAATAAATAACCAAATAAAAAATGTAATTAAGTTATTATTAACTATAAATAAATAAATACATAACGAGTTCACAGTTCCTATATAATAAAACACTAATAATCAATAATCAAATCAATTACTGAATGTGTGTTGAATGGGGGTGAAAGCACGTGACCTTTTTGTTCCTATATTTTTTTTTATTCTGACTTTACTTTATTGGAATTGTTTATTTTTGCAGTGTGACGCTCTTTTATTTGTTTATTTATTATTCATTCATTAATATATTATTATTATTATTATTATTATTATTATTATTATTATATCGCGTGGCTTCGCTGAACGTTTTGTACAGGTTGATCTGTCGTGTGTGCAGATATGATGAGCATTTAAATGTTTTAAATCAAAACGTTGCTGATTTAAAACACTGAAGATCAGAATAGAGAGCGGCTGAGTTTAGAGGCGCCACGATAAACCGGTTCTGATTAATCGTTCGATTCTGAAAGCTGTTATCGATTATACAGCGTCTCTTTTACTGACGCTGTAAGAGAAATCGTGATATTTGAAAATAGTTTCATACGTATAGTTTCACGATTTGCTTAATATATAAAAATATAACGGATACCAAAGTAAAAATGTTTCTTAAATTAAAATTATTTATTTAAATAAAGTATAAAATGTATGAAATAAAACACATAAAATGTGTAGATTTTTGTAACATATAAATCTTTAAATAAATAAATAAATAACTTAATAAATCTGAAATTAAGTAAATAAACTAACTAAAATAAACTAATAAATATGAATACTAAATATATATAATTAAAAATGAATAAAATAAAATGTAAAATATTAAGTTTTATTACAGTTTGAACTGTTTTGAGGGTAAAAAGTCAATTCAAGGCGCGTTCTCGTTCAGTTACCGAGCGCGTTCACGTGGCGCTGTCCACGGGCGCTGGTGCTGAAACGACCGCTTCCCTAAATGATCATTGACCTGGCTGTACGTGGCTGCTCGTGAGCCCCAAATTAATGACACGCACGTGCGCGTGCGCGTGTGAGCTGTGAAGTGACGCTGATTGTCCATGTTTTCAGATGACGAGTGTCTCTCCGGTGACCGGAACGACGGGAAAAGCTCCGGCAACTCACAGAAGAGGAAGAAGCGGAGACACAGGTGAGACTGCCACACCCGCTCGTTCACACTCACCTCCTTCTCCTCCTCCTCTCCGCGGAGTGTGTGATGAAGTCCAACAGTCTCTCCTCCTGCTTTCAGGACGGTGTTCACGTCTCACCAGCTGGAGGAGCTCGAGAAGGCCTTCAACGAGGCTCACTATCCGGACGTGTACGCGCGTGAAATGCTGGCCATGAAGACAGAGCTCCCAGAGGACAGGATACAGGTCAGTTATTACGTTATAGGAGCGCGTGAGGACCTCATCATGAGTGGACTATAGACATTTAGTAAGCACACTATGAACACTAAGCGAGCACACTGTGAGCACTCAGTGAGCACACTATGAGCACTAAGCGAGCACTCCTTGAGCATTCAATGAGCACACAGTGAACACACTATGAGTTCTAAGTGAGCACACTATGAGCACTAAGCGAGCACACCTTGAGCATTCAATGAGCACACAGTGAACACACTATGAGTTCTAAGTGAGCTCACTATGAGCACTAAGCGAGCACACAGTGAACAAACTATGAGCACTCAGTGAGCACACTATGAGCACAGTATAACCAGTCTGTGAGCACTCAGTAAGCACACTATGAGCACTCAGTGAGCACACTATGTGCACACTATGAGCACTCAGTGAGCACACTATGTGCACACTATGAGCATTCAGTGAGCACACTATGTGCATACTATGAGCATTCAGTGAGCACACTATGAGCACTAAGTGAGCATACTATGTGCATACTGTGAGCATTCAGTGAGCACACTATGCATACTATGAGCATTCAGTGAGCACACTATGTGCATACTATGAGCATTCAGTGAGCACACTATGAGCACTCAGTGAGCACACTATGTGCACACTATGAGCATTCAGTGAGCACACTATGTGCATACTATGAGCATTCAGTGAGCACACTATGAGCACTCAGTGAGCACACTATGTGCACACTATGAGCATTCAGTGAACACACTATGAGTATTCAGTGAGCACACTATGTGCACACTATGAGCATTCAGTGAGCACACTATGTGCACACTATGAGCGTTCAGTGAACACACTATGTGCACACTATGAGCATTCAGTGAACACACTATGAGTATTCAGTGAGCACACTATGTGCACACTATGAGCATTCAGTGAGCACACTATGTGCACACTATGAGCATTCAGTGAGCACACTATGTGCATACTATGAGCATTCAGTGAGCACACTATGAGCACTCAGTGAGCACACTATGAGCACTCAGTGAGCAAACTATGTGCACAGTATAAGCAGTCAGTGAGCACACTCTGAGCACTCAGTGAGCACACTATGTGCACACTATGAGCATTCAGTGAACACACTATGAGTATTCAGTGAGCACACTATGTGCACACTATGAGCATTCAGTGAGCACACTATGTGCACACTATGAGCGTTCAGTGAGCACACTATGTGCATACTATGAGCATTCAGTGAGCACACTATGTGCACACTATGAGCATTCAGTGAGCACACTATGTGCATACTATGAGCATTCAGTGAGCACACAGTGAGCACTCAGTGATCACACTATGAACACACAGTGAGCACACAGAGAGCACACTATGAGCATTAAATGAGCATTAAGTGAGCAAACTTGGAGCACTCAGTGAGGACACCACGAGCATGAGTCTCTCTATGATCTCACCATGAGTGGCGTCACTAAACCACACGCTTACTTTTTCCAGGTGTGGTTCCAGAACCGGCGGGCGAAGTGGAGGAAGCGGGAAAAGTGCTGGGGCCGCAGCAGCGTGATGGCCGAGTACGGACTCTACGGCGCCATGGTCCGTCACTCCATCCCTCTCCCGGAGTCCATCATCAACTCCGCCAAGAACGGCATGATGAGCTCCTGCGCTCCCTGGCTGCTAGGTGAGCCAGCAGGTGGTCTAACTTATTCTCAATCCAGCTCAAATATGTATTTGATGATTTGAATACATAGCTGAGTCGTCTCGTGCAATGAACATACCAGAGTGCCAGAGTTACTCGGTCAGTGGTCACCACCTTCCCTCCTGGAGATCTACCTCCACATTAAAACCTAATCTGGCTAATCAAAGACCCCTAAAGAACCCTAAAACCACATAGACCACCAGGAGCAGAGCTGCTCACCACTGAACCAGACTGAAACTGGCCCCACAAGTTGTTAACCCCTAAACTGCAGGCCTGTTATACACCTATAAAGAAGAATGATATAAGTAAAACATTCAGTTACTACTATGAATAACTCCGTATCTACTATGAATTACTTTGTTACCACTATGAATAATTTAGTTACCACTATGAATTCTTCATTAATTAACATTAACATTAACTTTTATGAAATACTCAGCATTTAGTAAGAATTATTTAGTAACAACTATAAATTAATTAGTTACCATTGACATATACAGTTACCACTTTGAATTATTCAGTGTCTACTGTAAATTATTCAGTAGCTACTATAAATTATTCAATTTACAGTAGCTGTAAATTCTTTAGTTACCACCATGAATTATTCAGTATCTACTGTAAATTATTCAGTATCTACTGTAAATTATTCAGTAGCTACTGTAAATTATTCATTATTTACTATGAATTGCTCCATAGGAACTGTAAATTCTTTAGTTACCGCCATGAATTATTCAGTGTCTACTGTAAATTATTCAGTATTTACTGTAAACTATTCTATAACTACTGTAAATTATTCAATATTTACTATGAATTGCTCCATAAGAGCTGTAAATTATTTAGTTACCACCATGAATTATTCAGTGTCTACTGTAAATTATTCAGTATTTACTGTAAACTATTCTATAACTACTGTAAATTATTCAATATTTACTATGATTTGCTCCATAAGAGCTGTAAATTCTTTAGTTACCACCATGAATTATTCAGTATCTACTGTAAATGATTAAGTATTTACTGTAAATTATTCAATATCTACTGTAAATTATTCAATATTTCTATGAATTGCTCCATAAGAGCTGTAAATTCTTTAGTTACCGCCATGAATTATTCAGTATCTACTGTAAATTATTTAGTATCTACTGTAAATTATTCAGTATTTCCTGTAAATTATTTAATATCTACTGTAAATTATTCAATATTTACTATGAATTGCTCCATAAGAGCTGTAAATTCCTTCGTTATTACCATGAATTATTCAGTATCTACTGTAAATTATTCAGTATCTACTGTAAATTATTCAGTATCTACTGTAAGTTATTTAATATTTACTATGAATTGCTCCATAAGAGCTGTAAATTCCTTAGTTACCACCGTGAATAATTACGTATCTATTATGGATGATTCAGTAACTACCATGAAGTGTTCAGTGTCCACTATGAATTAATTAGTTACCACTATGTTTTTTTCAATCAGCATGTAAGACATGTAGATAGATATGATTGAGGAACTGAAGTTGGGACCTGCTGACAGCTCCTTGGAGTTTAACGGGTTAAAAACTGTTGGACAGCTTAAACATTTCAACCTTTGTTAGTCAGTCGTTCCAGCTTCGAATTCTAAACTCTCGTTTTCTTCTCCTCGTGAACCAGGAATGCACAAAAAGTCCATAGAAATGACCAAGAAGTCGCCCGGAACGCCCGAATCCACACACTCCGACTCGTACTCGGAAGACGTGAAAGGCAAGAACAGCGACCTCTTGTGGTCAGGAGGACCCACCGCAGTGGACGACCCAGAGGACATGGCCATAGATTTGTCCAGCACGGCCAAACAGGAGAGCAAGAGCACTTTGAAAACATCCCCCATCCACACAGAGCCCCCCAGCGACTCTGAGAACGAGAACTGAAAACAATCCTAACCTGTACAGTCTGGGGGGACGGAGAGGGGCTTTGTGGACCGCTGGCGCTCCGGGCCTAAACACTATGGACCTCTGTTTATAAGCTCAGTGCCAGTGACCCGGTTCCGTCCTCCTCAGAGATGCTTTTGTTTGTGTTTATTTGTTTTCATATTTTAAATGTTTTGGTCTGAAGTATTTTTATGTGTCGCGTCAGATCTACTCGGGGAAAGAGGGCGAGCGCCAGCCATGAAGCTAAGCTAAGCTAAACGTTACGGGAAACAAAGCACACATTTCCGAAGCACTTTATCTGTGTTAATGCTGAATGTCAACGTGTGATCCATCTCTGTCTGCAGCAAAGCAATGTGATGCAACGACAACAAGCCCACATATCCACACAATAAATGACTAGTTTGTGCTTTTGGCTCAAATGATTTCTTTTATTTACAGAACCGCAACTGCAGAAACTGGAAGCTAGTCCATTTATTTCACTCAATTAGAGCAATTTTGATATTCCCCGACGAAACTGAGTCCAAAAAAATGGTTTCTATGCTAATAAATGCTTTATGAACTGAGAATTTCAACTGCGAGTCTATAAGAGCATAAATGTACAGCGTTAGCTAGTTAGCGACTTTTACATATCCCTCTAAAAGGGTGCCATCACGGTGGTGTAGTGGTCAGTATGGTGGTGTAGTGGTTAGTATGGTGGTGTAGTGGTCAGTATGGTGGTGTAGTGGTTAGTATGGTGGTGTAGTGGTTAGTATGGTGGTGTAGTGGTTAGTACGGTGGTGTAGTGGTTAGTATGGTGGTGTAGTGGTTAGTATGGTGGTGTAGTGGTCAGTATGGTGGTGTAGTGGTTAGTATGGTGGTGTAGTGGTTAGTATGGTGGTGTAGTGGTTAGTATGGTGGTGTAGTGGTTAGTACGGTGGTGTAGTGGTTAGTATGGTGGTGTAGTGGTTAGTATGGTGGTGTAGTGGTTAGTACGGTGGTGTAGTGGTTAGTATGGTGGTGTAGTGGTTAGTATGGTGGTGTAGTGGTCAGTACGGTGGTTTAGTGGTCAGTATGGTGGTGTAGTGGTCAGTACGGTGGTTTAGTGGTCAGTATGGTGGTGTAGTGGTCAGTATGGTGGTGTAGTGGTTAGTATGGTGGTGTAGTGTTAGTATGGTGGTGTAGTGGTTAGTATGGTGGTGTAGTGGTTAGTATGGTGGTGTAGTGGTCAGTATGGTGGTGTAGTGGTTAGTATGGTGGTGTAGTGGTTAGTATGGTGGTGTAGTGGTCAGTACGGTGGTTTAGTGGTCAGTATGGTGGTGTAGTGGTCAGTACGGTGGTTTAGTGGTCAGTATGGTGGTGTAGTGGTCAGTATGGTGGTGTAGTGTTTAGCACTGTCTCCTCACAGCAAGATGATATAGGCTGGATTCCCTATCCGGGCCGTTCTATGTGGCGTGTGCATGTTCATGTCCATGATGTACCCCGCCTTCGCCCAATAACACTGGGATTGGCTCCAGCCCTTCCATGGCTACGACTAGCGGGATAAAGCAGAAGATAATAGATGGATGTAAAAGGCCTGTGACTTTGAGCGAGGCCTTTAATTTGAGTCATAGATGTCAAAACTTGAGGCAACCCCACCTCTATACGGTAATGCTAATTCCAGCTAGCGTCCCTATGGGATTCTATTAGTTTGTTAGCGCTATGCTATGTTAACCTCGATTCACATGAATCATTCTAGACTGTTCTAGCTTAAACACAGACATTTCCCCTGATAGTGAAAGGCCAGTGGTCCACTGCACTTGTTTTACCCTCAGAGTTCTTTTCTTCTTGTTATCGTTTTTTTTAATTAGTTTGCTGACGTTTTTTTTACCTACAGAAACATTCCTAAGGACCTGTTAGCTTCTTAGCTAACTCTTTTTTTACTTGATATTTATGTTCACAGCCACCAACAAAGCAATTACACGCTATATTTAGTGTAATGGAACATGCTTGGGTATTGCACATTCATTCATTAATAAAAAAATAAGATTAAAGTAGACTAGCTAACAGGCTATAGCTAACAGGCTAACGGGGCCCATTTGGAAGTATTCCAGACAGCACAGGCACTAAATCTTTATGTAAAGGATTAGATATGATGTCTAACCAGTAGGAGACCAATAGGAGAGCTGGCTTAGCTGAATCTACCCAGATACCACAGTGAAAACAGCTCCTGATTGGCTTATTTAAAAAAAAAAGTCTTTTGTTTGAAAGGATCCAGCATAGCACTATTTACAGAGTTTGAATGAAAGTGTGGTTCTGTTGAATAATGAAATAACGAATTGGCAATTACGTACATCGTTTTGCTCGTTCCTAAAATCTCATTATTGCCATTTTTGGCTTTTTTTCTGGCTACCGATTCCTTTAACTACATTTCCCACAATCTCCTTGAACCACACAATCACCCAATCACGGCCAACCTTCTAGGAGCTCCTCACTGGACTACTGATTCTCTCTAATGAGCTGGTTATATAAGCTGTTCTGTTTGGAACTCATGTTCCAAAGTAGTGCCATCGTTTTCCGAAGCTTACCAAGCTTTCAGTCAATCAACCTTTATTTTCACTTGGGAGTTCATTGTGGGAGACCCTCATTTACCCGAACATTACAATTTTAACAAAAAGGGATTGAAAATAAAATAAAATTAATTTTAATACAAGTACTTAAAATATAAAATAAACAATATAAAACAAAATAACAAAATCAAGGAAGATAAATTGTAAAAGAAAAACAAATATAAACTGAATAAGAAACTAAAACCAAGAATAAGATAAAAAGTATTAAAAAAAAATAATAATAATTTTGGTTTGGACCTTCAAGGCCTTTTTCTGCATCACTAATCAGGTGCTTGCTGGTTGCTAGCCTCACTTTGTTCACAAAACCTTGTTCATTAAAAATCAGGTTTTTGATCTTAAATAATTATTTTAATTCTTATTTATTTACTTCATAAACAAAAATAGTGTTTGTAAATATGATTCTGACCGCAAATGTTTACAAATGTCAACAGTTTCCATCAAACACCATAGTAAACACATGATGGTTCCTTCTGAGCCGTGTTGTGTGCTGGTACTGATACAAAAATGATTTTTTATTAATAAAGTACATAATAAAACTGAAATCAGGATTTTCCGCTATCATTAAAGCTCACTGTTCTTTTAATGTCTCCACACGTTTGACCAATTATAGCCGGATTACAGTGACAATGTCGAAAAAGAGTTTTCCCATCATGCTAGCCTCACTTTGTTCACAAAACCTTCAAACCCTGTGGGCTGATTTTGATCTACGATGTTTTGGGACATCTGTATTAAATTATAGACAAAAGATAAACATCTCACTCTTAAACGAGTCCTAAAAAGCCATAAATATCACAACTAGGAGAAGAGAAACAATGAACTGGCACAATAATGCTTATTTCTAGCACCCCTATGGGATTCCAGTAGTATGTTAGTACTAAGCTAACTGCAATTCACATACACGTTTAAGCCCTTCCTACATTAAATACGGACATTAGAAGCTTATATTAGACTCTATGTGTTTACATTGAAGGTTGTTATAAACATTAACATGTACTTTATCTTGTATTTAGAAGTTTTACTTTGACTATTTCAGTAAAGTGTCCTGACGTAGGACTCTTCAGCAAAGACTGACTGGATCCTCTAGTCCAGCGGTCACTAATAGGTGGACCAGACGTTGTCCAATGCGAACCCAGACAATGTTTCGCCAGTGTTTATTTTAAGCAGAGGAACGTTTCTTCTCTTTACGGTATACGGGTTTTGCAGCGCAGTAAACTCACTGACCAATTGCGTGGCTCCTCAGCCAATCAGATCTGTGCAGATTCGGGCGCATGGCACGCACACAGCCGAGGTACGAAGTGGAAAGCAGCAGTCGGAGAAAGACTTACTCAAACAAAGTGATAAAAAAAGAAACTCTGCAGTGAAAAACTACTTTCCAACCAGGAATGGACCGAGACATGTTTATTCTTCACACAGACACCTCCAAACCAACATCTCTCATATGTTCTGAGAGCGTGGAGAACTAAACATAGACACGTATCTCTCTCCTCACACCATTTCAGCCCAGGTTTAAAGTCCTAGCTGGACAACCAAGAGCTCCCTTCTCTCACTGAACCAGAGAAGTTTATAAATAATTCATTCAGTTCATCATTTAAACAGTAAATATACTGAAATATACTGAACGGTATGTGTGGTGTGTTGGTGTTTCAGTATCTGATGGTATGAGATGTTGATACTAGACTACTTCAGTAAACAGGATACACCACTGAATCAGAACACACGTTAGAAGGTATGAAGGTCCAGACCTTGGCCTGAAGAAATTGGACCTTACTGAATTCTAATTAAACATCTCTGCTGTAGTCAGTGACTTATCTAGAACGTTAGAGGTAGGTTCCTGCTGATTGCTTTGAAAAACTGAAAGCCTCCTGATAAAAGAGAGGAATCGCAGGCTGTATTCAGTCCAACTTTGTCTTTAACTGCACACCAAATGTACAATATAACTTTGATATCATGTTATGTGCTCAGTGAGCTGCAGTGGGTTTTGCTCTGTGGCCTTTAAGAAGCGCATTAATATCCAGTTGTGCTTTAACGTGGAGGCTAAGCCCTAAACCTCCCCCACATAATCATCTGTAATTCCCACTCAGTGGCTCTGAAATCACGTAATTGCTCTCTGACCTTGTTTTTCTTATCGTGGGCTGGACGGCCGCTCTTCAGCTGGTGCTGTTCAAACATTCATCTGGTCTCTAACTTGAGCGCCGGTGACAGAGACGGCACGTTTGGTGCCATGTTTAGGTTTGAATTGAAGTTATGAGACTAATGTAGCTAAAAAGCAATGAAGGCCTATATACCCCACCAATCAGATCCGGCTGCAAGCACTGGTTTAGCTGTTCAGCCAAGTTTTATCCATGTTTTAGATAACAGTGTCACATACAGTGTCAGTACCATAGAAGCATTTATTCAGTATTTTCAATTGTTCTCTGATGTTCTAGATACTAGGTATGTGTGAGTTTGATCACCCAGATGTGCTTCTACACACCTTTTACACTCCTACAATGAAACTGTTTCTCATTTTTTGCTGAGCTCATGAATATCTTGTAAATAAGCCCCATCCACGTATTATTCAGTTAGCTATGCTGGTTACTTGAAGCTGCTAGTATCTAACGTTACCTACACTAGCTACTCTCTTTCATCAGGACATCAAACACAAAGTAGATTAAAGGTGTCTCTGTGAAACTTTCAGTTTAAGATGATCTGCTTCAACCAGCACACAGTGATCCACTCACACAGCATGGCTGCTACTTCCAGTCACTGTTGTGGTTGTGGTGCTAATAAAGGTGGAGCTGCTCGTCTCTTCAGTCTCTTCAGTGTTGAACGTTGAGCTGAAGCTGCTCCATGGTGTCCGAGTGTTGGAGAAAGTGTCCGGAGTGAAACGTACAGACTGCAGAGTTAAAGTTGTTCAGGATTCTGTTAAAGATGTTGGAAGTTCAGCAGCTGGTTTTGGGAATTCTCAGTTCCACCTTAAACGGGCTGTGGTTCCATTCTGGCGTCTGTACGAGCTGCAGTGTTTAAGGTGGAGTGTTAGATGAAGAATGTGGAGAAGAGGAACTTCAGGCTGGTTTAAAGATCAACATGGAGCTCTGACAGTTGGGTTGTTTGTTGGGAAGGAATGAAAAGTGGCGACGTTGTGTGTAAATGTTCTGGTTGCTGGTTGTTGTTGTGGTTGTGTGTAAATGTTCTGGTTGCTGGTTGGTGTTGTGGTTGTGTGTAAATGTTTTGGTTGCTGGTTGGTGTTGTGGTTGTGTGTAAATGTTCTGGTTGCTGGTTGGTGTTGTGGTTGTGTGTAAATGTTCTGGTTGCTGGTTGTTGTTGTGGTTGTGTGTAAATGTTCTGGTTGCTGGTTGTTGTTGTGGTTGTGTGTAAATGTTCTGGTTGCTGGTTGGTGTTGTGGTTGTGTGTAAATGTTTTGGTTGCTGGTTGGTGTTGTGGTTGTGTGTAAATGTTCTGGTTGCTGGTTGGTGTTGTGGTTGTGTGTAAATGTTCTGGTTGCTGGTTGGTGTTGTGGTTATGTGTAAATGTTCTGGTTGCTGGTTGGTGTTGTGGTTGTGTGTAAATGTTTTGGTTGCTGGTTGGTGTTGTGGTTGTGTGTAAATGTTCTGGTTGCTGGTTGGTGTTGTGGTTGTGTGTAAATGTTCTGGTTGCTGGTTGTTGTTGTGGTTGTGTGTAAATGTTCTGGTTGCTGGTTGTTGTTGTGGTTGTGTGTAAATGTTCTGGTTGCTGGTTGGTGTTGTGGTTGTGTGTAAATGTTCTGGTTGCTGGTTGGTGTTGTGGTTGTGTGTAAATGTTCTGGTTGCTGGTTGGTGTTGTGGTTGTGTGTAAATGTTCTGGTTGCTGGTTGGTGTTGTGGTTGTGTGTAAATGTTCTAGTTGCTGGTTGGTGTTGTGGTTGTGTGTAAATGTTGGGGGGGTAAATATTAACTAGTCTGTTATGTAACAGTGTAGGATTTGGTATGTACAGTTCTGAGTACTGAACTCTCACTATTACACTGTATAACAGTGTTTGAGGTTCAGGGTATGTACAGTTCTGAGTACTGAACTCTCACTATTACACTATATAACAGTGTTTGAGGTTCAGGGTATGTACAGTTCTGAGTACTGAATTCTCACTACTACACTATATAACAGTGTTTGAGGTTCAGGGTATGTACAGTTCTGAGTACTGAACTCTCACTATTACACTATATAACAGTGTTTGAGGTTCAGGGTATGTACAGTTCTGAGTACTGAATTCTCACTACTACACTATATAACAGTGTTTGAGGTTCAGGGTATGTACAGTTCTGAGTACTGAACTCTCACTATTACACTATATAACAGTGTTTGAGGTTCAGGGTATGTACAGTTCTGAGTACTGAACTCTCACTACTACACTATATAACAGTGTTTGAGGTTCAGGGTATATACAGTTCTGAGTACTGAACTCTCACTATTACACTATATAACAGTGTTTGAGGTTCAGGGTATGTACAGTTCTGAGTACTGAACTCTCACTATTACACTGTATAACAGTGTTTGAGGTTCAGGGTATGTACAGTTCTGAGTACTGAACTCTCACTATTACACTATATAACAGTGTTTGAGGTTCAGGGTATGTACAGTTCTGAGTACTGAACTCTCACTATTACACTACATAACAGTGTTTGAGGTTCAGGATATGTACAGTTCTGAGTACTGAACTCTCACTATTACACTATATAACAGTGTTTGAGGTTCAGGGTATGTACAGTTCTGAGTACTGAACTCTCACTGCTACACTATATAACTGTGTTTGAGGTTCAGGGTATGTACAGTTCTGAGTACTGAACTCTCACTGCTACACTATATAACAGTGTTTGAGGTTCAGGATATGTACAGTTCTGAGTACTGAACTCTCACTATTACACTACATAACAGTGTTTGAGGTTCAGGATATGTACAGTTCTGAGTTACATTACAGAACAATGTTAGAAGGGGAATTCCACTAAGTTTTCTAAATTTCTGCATAGTGCATGGTTGAGATATAAACAGAGTAACTCGGAGTGATTTGGTGTGAGATGTTGTTTACAGTGGTGTTTACAGTGGATGGGTCTCCATGTCAACAACATAAATATAGACACTTTATTTACTATCAGTGTGGAACGTCGATGATGACCAAAAGTAGGTTATTTATAACTATTTCATTTCAAGTTTCTTTTAAAGGTGGACGTCTGGTTCCATTCACCGCCACTCTTTTTGAGGTTTCATTGAACGGCTGTTTTAACTGCTCAAGCTAAACAAACCGCTTTTAATGCATTACCCGTATTTATTTCCTGTGTTATTGTATGTATTGCTGAGTTTCTCTTTGGTAAATCATTATTTTAATACTTATTTATTTACTTCATGTTTGTAAGTATGTTCTTGACTGCAAATGTTTACAAATGTCAATTCCTATCAAACTCAGTGAACAAATAAGGGTTAATTCTGAGCCGTGTTGTGCTGGTAGTGATACAAATAATAATAGTGATAATAATAAAGTAAATAATAAAATTGAAATATGTGTCTGTGATGATCAAAAACAAGTCAACTAAGGAATCTGCTCGAATGAGGAAATTAATTTATTTTAAAGATACAGAGAATAAAATCTCAGTCGGGTCACTGTTGACCAGGTTGTGCATCAAAGGGTTAAACTGGATTAGTAGGAGCTGCATTGCTGGAAGTGCTGGTTATGTCTATAGACCTTATTTACCTAAATGGCTCTGGATAATATGACTGATCACAGATTAAACACACAAGTCGCGACTCAGTCTAATCAATAAATGTATCTGATTTGCTTACGTTGTGGACTGGCTTCATTTGTTAATAGACGTAAAGGTATTAGACTGAACCGCTCGTGCTTTAAAAGTAGATTTACGTCAAACATTACCAGAGTAATTGTTTTTTTCTGAGGGGCTTATAAAGAGAGAGAGAGAGAGAGAGAGAGAGAGAGAGCAAGCGAGAGGAGGGGGAGAGGGAGTTAGAGAAAGAGAGAAAGAGAGAGACAGGGTGAGAGAGGGAGAAAGGGGAAAGAAATAAAGGAAGAGAGAGAGAGAGGCAGAGAGAGAGAGAGTAAGAGAGTGAGAGAAAGACAGAAAGAGAGAGAGAGAGAGGGAGGGAGACAGGGGAAGAGAGAGTGAGAGAGACAGAGAGTGTGTGTGAGGGAGAGAGGGACAGAGAGAGAGCGAGAGAGATAGAGAGAGAGAGGGAGGGACAGAGACAGAGAGTAAGAGAGTGAGAGAGAGAAAGAGAGTGAGTGAGAGACAGAGAAAACGAAACAGAGAGAGAGAGAGAGAAATAGAAAAGAGAGCGAGAGAGAGCAAGAGAAGGGGAGACAGAAAGAGGGAGAGAGAGAGAAAGAAAAAGAGAGAGAGAGAGAGAAAGAAAGAAACAGAGAGGAGAGAGAGCAAGAGAAGGGGAGAGAGAGAGAGAGAGAGAGAGAGAGAGAGAGAGAGAGAGAGAGGGAGAGAGAGAGAGAGAGAGAGAGAGAGAGAGAGAGGGAGGGACAGAGACAGAGAGTAAGAGAGTGAGAGAAAGAGAGTGAGTGAGAGACAGAGAAAACGAAACAGAGAGAGAGAGAGAAATAGGAAAGAGAGCGAGAGAGAGCAAGAGAAGGGGAGACAGAAAGAGGGAGAGAGAGAGAAAGAAAAAGAGAGAGAGAGAGAGAGAAAGAAAGAAACAGAGAGGAGAGAGAGCAAGAGAAGGGGAGAGAGAGAGAGAGAGAGAGAGAGAGAGGAGAGAGAGCAAGAGAAGGGGAGAGAGAGAGAGAGAGAGAGAGAGAGAGAGAGAGAGAGAGAGAGAGGAAAAAACAGATTAGCAGAAGTGAAGAGCATAAAAACAGGGATTAAAAACACTCGATCCCGAGACGAGAATTAAATCTATTAAAATATCATCAATCACTACTCATCCCAATAATCCCCCCGCCTCTCCTTCGCCCGCTCAGCAAAATAACAATTATAGATTATGGGTCCTCTTTAAGCTCTGAGCTCATAATCCTGCCTATTGTTGAAGTGGCACAATAAAACAAAACAAATAACAATAAATAATAACCTGATTTAGAGCCTGACTGAAAAACAACATATATATAAATACAGCAGCAGCTTTACCCCTCCACCGCTGGGCCGGTTATTAGTGCGAGAGATGGTTTTGGTTTGGGCTCCTTGTGTTTCTGGGTCCTTACTAAGTTAGATAAACAGGTTATATAACTATAATTTGTAAAATAAATGCCAACAACAACATCATACTGGAGCGCAGTTACACACTGCAGCCCATCTGCCCACGCTCAGCCAGCCCACCTCTAACCACTGCTGAGTATGATCCTCCATCACAGTAATATCTGGACCGTCTTGGGGTCAGAAACTGACCAGTGATTACTGAAGAAGAGGGGGGCTGATAGAGAGTAATTATATCGCTATATAATGGTATACGGTTGGTGTTTCCAGTACAGTGGCCAGTAAATGGAAGCACATGGTGGGTGTTTCTAATAAAGTGGCCAGTAAATGGAAGCACATGGTGGGTGTTTCTAATAAAGTGGCCAGTAAATGGAAGCACATGGTGGGTGTTTCTAATAAAGTGGCCAGTTAGTAAAACTACAAGGTGGGTGTTTCTAATAAAGTGGCCAGTAAATGGAAGCACATGGTGGGTGTTTCTAATAAAGTGGCCAGTTAGTAAAACTACAAGGTGGGTGTTTCTAATAAAGTGGCCAGTAAATGGAAGCACATGGTGGGTGTTTCTAATAAAGTGGCCAGTTAGTAAAACTACAAGGTGGGTGTTTCTAATAAAGTGACCAGTTAGTAAAACTACAAGGTGAGTGTTTCTAATAAAGTGACCAGTTAGTAAAACTACAAGGTGGGTGTTTCTAATAAAGTGACCAGTTAGTAAAACTACAAGATGGGTGTTTCTAATAAAGTGGCCAGTTAGTGAAACTTCAAGATGGGTGTTTCTAATAAAGTGGCCAGTTAGTGGAAGTACAAGGTGGGTGTTTCTAATAAAGTGACCAGTTAGTAAAACTACAAGGTGGGTGTTTCTAATAAAGTGGCCAGTTAGTGGAAGTACAAGGTGGGTGTTTCTAATAAAGTAGCCAGTTAGTGGAAGTACGAAGGGGTGTTTCTAATAAAGTGGCCATTTAGTAGAAGTACAAGGCGTGTGTTTCTAATAAAGTGACCAGTTAGTAAAACTACAAGGTAGTTGTTTCTAATAAAGTGGCCAGTTAGTGGAAGTACAAGGTGGGTGTTTCTAATAAAGTAGCCAGTTAGTGGAAGTACGAAGGGGTGTTTCTAATAAAGTGGCCATTTAGTAGAAGTACAAGGCGTGTGTTTCTAATAAAGTGGCCAGTTAGTGGAAGCACAAGCTGGGTGTTTCTAATAAAGTGGCCAGTTAGTGGAAGTACAAGGTGGGTGTTTCTAATAAAGTGGCCAGTTAGTGGAAGTACAAGGTGGGTGTTTCTAATAAAGTGGCCAGTTAGTGGAAGTACAAGGTGGGTGTTTCTAATAAAGTGACCAGTTAGTAAAACTACAAGGTGGGTGTTTCTAATAAAGTGGCCAGTTAGTGGAAGTACAAGGTGGGTGTTTCTAATAAAGTAGCCAGTTAGTGGAAGTACGAAGGGGTGTTTCTAATAAAGTGGCCATTTAGTAGAAGTACAAGGCGTGTGTTTCTAATAAAGTGGCCAGTTAGTGGAAGCACAAGCTGGGTGTTTCTAATAAAGTGGCCAGTTAGTGGAAGTACAAGGTGGGTGTTTCTAATAAAGTGGCCAGTTAGTGGAAGTACAAGGTGGGTGTTTCTAATAAAGTGGCCAGTTAGTGGAAGTACAAGGCGTGTGTTTCTAATAAAGTGGCCAGTTAGTGGAAGCACAAGCTGGGTGTTTCTAATAAAGTGGCCAGTTAGTGGAAGTACAAGGTGGGTGTTTCTAATAAAGTGGCCAGTTAGTGGACATACAAGGTAGGTGTTTCTAATAAAGTGGCCAGTTAGTGGACATACAAGGTGGTTGTTTCTAATAAAGTGGCCAGTTAGTGGACATACAAGGTAGGTGTTTCTAATAAAGTGGCCAGTTAGTGGACATACAAGGTGGTTGTTTCTAATAAAGTGGGCAGTTAGTGGACATACAAGGTGGTTGTTTCTAATAAAGTGGCCAGTTAGTGGACATACAAGGTGGTTATTTCTAATAAAGTGGCCAGTTAGTGGACATACAAGGTGGTTGTTTCTAATAAAGTGGCCAGTTAGTGGACATACAAGGTGGTTGTTTCTAATAAAGTGGCCAGTTAGTGGACATACAAGGTGGTTGTTTCTAATAAAGTGGGCAGTTAGTGGACATACAAGGTGGTTGTTTCTAATAAAGTGGCCAGTTAGTGGACATACAAGGTGGTTGTTTCTAATAAAGTGGCTAGTTAGTGGAAGTACAAGTGTAGAATACAGAGTCTGGTGGTCTTGTTTGGGGCCACAGAGGAGATTGTTGTCAGCGGCTTTAGTATCGGCCCTGAACTGAGGCTGAATTAGCCTTGTTTGTTGGCTGCACTGCAACATCTGGTGAGTGCGTGAGGGACAGGAGGAGCGTGTGAGCGGACGGAGGGGGGATTGGCTGTGGTGGAAGCTGCGTGTGGTGATGTTTGTTATAATGACGAGCAGAAAAAGAGAGATGTGCTAATTTGTAAGTAGCTTAACAGCTCAGAGAAACCAGAGGCACGGACTCGCCCTGCTGCCCGCTGGCAAAACACCAGCTCATCTGATCTGACCCTGGAAACCGGCCAGAGAAACCTGCATGGCCACAGCAGCAAGTTGAAAGGTTTACTGAGTGAATGGTACATGAACACAAGACGGTAATATAGATAATAAACTTTGCTCATAAGCTATTAAAGAACTGATGCTGATGTTAGCTGTGCTAATGTACTTTTGTCCATGTGTTTGGACCACAGTGACTCATACAGAGTCAGAAACCACATACTCAGGTCTATTAGAGATGCTGAACATCTCCACATACTTTGAGGTGAGTATGTGAGGATTTAGACTATAGGAGCACAACGACAGATCAATAGATTTAATGGGAAATGACTAGAGGAACGCCTGGTGGTGGAGCTGGGCATGCTGAGGAACCTTACTGGTTTTGCTGGTGATCAGCATATTCACATTCATCGCTGTTGAGCAGCCATGCTAATATACGTACCATCACTGTCCAAAGAATGCAAACTTTACAGGAGAGGACAACGACTCTCAGTGTAGGTCAATGGAACCAGAATGTTTTAGGCTATTCTGGTGTTTCTATTGGTCCAGTCATCATGAAATTATAATTATATATAGAATTTTCAATTATGTGGAGAATTAAAAATGTTTTTCGCTGGACAGCGTCGATATGGAGGGACTTTTAAGTCTGGTGTCTACATTAAAAGAGCCTGCCATGTGTACCTACAATCTATAGAGCAGACCTACCATCTATTTAGTGGACCTACATGGTAATATGTAAAAATATGAAGTGAAGTGGTCAGTAAAGTGTCCTGCAGAACTTAGAGAATGAGCAAACTCCAGGGTATTCATTTTTATTAATAATTAATAATAATTAATAAAATTAATTAATTATTAATGAAAAATTATGTGAGGATTCAGACTATAGGAGCACAATAACAGATCAATAGATGTAATGGTAAATGACTAGAGAAACCTGCACTGCTATAAAAGCAAAAGAGCACATTTTCAATCAATCAATCAATTAATCAATCAATTAATCAATCAATCAATCAATCAATCAAGAGAACAAATAGGGAAAAATTAAAACCATAATAATAAACCAAATTAAATAGATTTTAAAAAGTATGAATAAGCAAAAATATAAATAAAAACAATAGAATTTAAGTCAAATCAAATAATTGTAGTAAATATAGTAAATAAGTAAATATTAAATTAAATAAAAAAGGATTTTATTAATACTGTAGCTTTAGCAGGGACGTCAGACTGTCCGGCATCCTTTCATCTCTTTCAGCTCTCGTCAACCACAGTCTGAGATTAACTCTCGCCCAACCTCTCTCTCTTTTTCTCTTCCTCCAAAAACATCTTCTTCCATCTCTTCCCAGCCTCTGCCACGATGTCCATGCTGGGAATACCGAGCCTATAACTGCGAATGGCCCACAGTTGGCTTTCCGGGCCTGGAGTGGGATTGACACAGATGCCCTTCTCCCAGTTATAACACAGAGAACCATCGGAATGATTTGAGGCAGTAATTTAAAGGTACAATCGTAACTTAAGGTTGTTTTAACCCTTTCATGCATGGTGTCCACGCTTGTGGACAGTTAATAATAGTTCAATTTCAAGCATATGAAATGCATTTATCCCCCAAACAACTAGATGGCAGAATCATAAGTCTTACTGCACCAGTGAGACAAAATCCATTCTCCTGAATTCTAGTGTAGTCTTGAGTGCTGAGGCTTAGAATGTAGGATGACTGATGCTGAATATGTCTCTGGTATATCTATATTCAAAGTTTGTACTCAAAAGGTATGTGTCAATCAGACTGTAATGAACATGATTTAATATATTAAACTTCTTTTCCCTTGTTTTAGATGTTTTATGGCTCAGAAACCAACTGTTCACATAAGTGGACATCATGCAACAAAAAGGTTATAAATATAAAAATAAAAATGTATATTTTATAGTTTTTTATATGTTGTGTAGATGTATATCAGTAATACATTTATATAAATTTATAGTTAATATATTTATATTTATTGTGTGACAATATCAAGTTTCCCTCTGTCCAGACAGTTTTGAGGGATTTCACAGAAAGAAGTAAGAGGACTGTAACAAACAGGTCTTGCTACCGCCAGCCGCCTATATACAGGATTTGGAGCAAAATTCCAGCCTGAACAGATTTATTAAAGTTTCTATTAATTGTGCTTTCAGCATGCTTTTAACAGAACCAAAATTATTTTATTTTATTTTATAAAAAGAGGAGGAAACCTCACGCATGTTCTAATAATTCTGTATATTTTTTTATTTAAAAGTTACAAAGAAGAAGCTTAAAATTCAAAATTATTTGTATAAAATGTTAGTTTTACAATATAATACATTTTAAAAAGAAAGATTTGAAGAAAAATATAAGCATTCTTGAAAAAACACTTTTTTTTTGCTCTGCTAATGCATGGTGTCCACATATGTGGACATTTCAATAACTTTTTAATAAAACTTTTTAATTTTTATGTAAAATGAAATTCCATAGGATTGTTAATGCAGACCTGAGCAAAAAAAGACATTAAAAAAATCCAAAAAAATAACATTTTTAATAATTTATGCATGAAAGGGTTAAAGTCCAACTGGGAAAAAGCTTTCCAAAGACTCCAAAATTTGTTACTGGAAAAGTTTGGGTTAATTTTACATACTTTGTTGGTGGAAATAAGTTAAAACACCTTTGAACACATGCAACATGGCAACCAGCTACCTAAGGTCAGAGTCATGGAATTGTTTTGGTCAGCCTGTTTGTAAATGGCTTTTGGATTCATCTTTATAGTCCATCACACATGGTGTATGTTGTTTTTCTATTCTTTCATTAGTGGTTAAGATGAAGATTTTCCCAGAGTAATGAATTGTGGCAGACAGCGGTGCCCCCTAGTGGAAACATAATGCAGCTGCAGGCGTCCCCAACTACCAACAAAGACAACCTACCTTTACTAACTGGGTCTAACATCATGTCTCATCTTAACTTAGTCTGCACTAAGAATAGATACTGTGTGTGTTTGTCTGCAACAAGAGTGACTAGATCCAGAATCATTAATAGTAATACTGATGTTTTTCCCAACGCCAGTCCAATCAGATGCTGCTGATCTCTGGAAAGGTGGAAGATGGAATCTGGCAGCTTGACACCAAATCACACAAAGCCCAAGCTGATTACCTCCAAACCAGCAAACAAACAGGACCGCTGGCTTGTTTCCATGCTGTTGTGAATGTAGAGGGAGGCTGTAATTCTGTCTGATACTCTGTTTGTTAGTGGATTAGCTCTAATTTGCGATTAGCCGTTCAGAACATCTGCAAGCTCTGCTTGAAAATGAATCACGTTAATCCGGTTCACCACACATCAACATTCATAACAGCTTCTTTTCTCTTTTCTTTGGAAAAAAGATTATATGTATATTCTTTTGCTGTATATATATATATATATATATATATATATATATATATATATATATATATATATATATATATATATATATATATATATATATATATTGTTGTGCTGGTATGAGTGGATCAGACAGCTGTGCTGCGTTTAAACACCTGAGAATAGTCTCTACCAATGCGACTTTAGCAGTGTTCTGTCATATGACCACTGTAACCACTGATGTAGCAGCCTCTGACTTTACATCTGCAAGGAGGACCAACAAGGTAGGAGTGTCTAGTGCAGTGGACAGTGAGTGGACACGGTGTTTAAAACCTCCAGCAAAATTGCTTTATCTGATCTACTGGTACAAAAGCATCTAAAACCGGTGTTACCTGCGTCTTACTCTACATCTATGCCACATTGGTGTCAGAAGTGGGATAGTACCTTTGGTTTTAAGCTATTCTGAAGCATTTCTCTTGGTCTATATATCATAAAATTGTAATTAGATATAGAATTTAAATAATGTGGAGTACTAAAAATATGCAACAGAATTTAGATAATTGGTTTTCGCTGGACAGCATCGATATGGAGGGACTTTTAAATCTGGTGTCCACATTACAAAGGGCCTGTCATGTGTACCTACCATCTATAGAGTGGACCTAGATGAACTGAAGTGGCCAGTAAAGTGGCCTGCCGGACTCATTTCAAGAGCAAGCTCCAGGGTATTTATTTTTATTTTAAATAATAAATTATTATTATATATATAAAAGTATACTAAGTACCATTTGTGCAATTATTATTATTTTTGTCCAACATCATTTTACCTCTTGAAACAAACACGATACTCTGACTGACGTGATGCTAAAATAGCTGAGGACTTTTATTTTGAAGTGAAGAAAGCCTCGGAGCGGCCATTGCTCAAGTTTGCCTGGGAGAGAGAGAGAGAGAGAGAGAGAGAGAGAGAGAGAGGGGGGGGGGGCTTAGAGAGAGAGAGAGAGAGAGAGAGAGAGAGGGAAAGAAGAGAGAGAGAGAGAGAGAGATAGAGAGGGAGAGAGGGGTTATAGAGAGAGAGGGGGGGGCTTAGAGAGAGAGAGAGAGAGAGGAGAGAGAGAGGAGAGAGAGAGCGAGAGAGAGGAGAGAGAGAGAGAGAGAGACGTTGTGGGTGTGATGGCTCTGAAAAGAATTCAGAAGGTAAACGTCCTTCTTTTTCTAATCTTATTTTAATAACTCGACAGTGAACGAAGTGAACCGCGAGCTCGTTAATCTGTTTCTCTCGGAGGAGGAATGTCGTGTAATGTCATATAGTCGATGGTTTTCTAGCGGGTTTATCAGCTGGATGGCGAGAACAAAGCCGGCTGTGTTGACGAAGCCGACTTGGCCAGTTTGTGTTTGGAATAGTCCTGTTCCACCTTAAATGGTGCAGCAGTTACATTCTGGCTCCTCAGCCACCGTTTAAGGTGGACCGGGACAAGTCGAGCCACAAGCTGGCGAATAGGAATCCAGCTGCAGCCTCGCAGGACAAGACAAATACGCCTTACTGTATGATAATGATGCTCGACTACATGAGCAGGGATTTGTGGTTAAAGGAAAGTTCCACCAAATCTCCAGAATTCCTGTATAATTCAGTGAGATGTAATTGGAAGTCATTCCGAGTCATTTAGTAGGAAATAGTCCCTGCTCAGAATTATTTCCAGTGGTGGAGATAGGAACCAGGGGTCTAGCATTAAAGGAGCGATATGTAAAATGATGCAACCTGTCAGACTCATACTCTAAACAATAGCAGGTGACGTGTCTCCAGAAAAGGCACAATCTCTGCTCCTCGTCTTTCTTAGTAGTTCCTTGCGGTCCAAAAGATGCGCTGCCTCCAGCTCTTTGTTAACTCTTCTTTTGCTTGTATCACTTCTGTTGTTTGCTGCTGAACGTGGTTTCTTGTCCAGAGCAAAGGTGGCAACGGTGGTCACTCGCTCAAGAGGTTCCGCCATGGTTGCGTGTACTGTTATTTAAATGGTGAGCAGGACCTTAAAAATAATTTACAAGAGATTACGCAAGAGAATACGCTGTCCGGGCAGCAGCTCTACTTCCTCATCCTCTCACACTGGACTTGTTTGACTCAATGGGGCAGTGTCTCAGTACAGTCGCCTCTCGAGGTACATAGTGATATGAAAACTGTGAGTACTTCATATTCTATTGATAGCTTACATTTATTATGGAATGTTTTAAAGTAAAAATGTTACATATTGCTCCTTTAAAGTTGACTGTTTTTGTTAAATAGACCTGAATGGCAGGAACTAGGTGGCTGCCTAAGTGTTAGACCGACTGAACGTGGTCATTATTGTGTTGTAAGTCATGTACAGAGGGGTAAACATGGTGGTTTGAGGACTACATCAGCCGTGTTATGACAGAGGTCTCGTCACAGTACACTGTCATTAACAGGCTGCGTATGGTTGTATGATGCTGGGCCATGTTGTGTTGTTTTTGGGACTTCAGAGTTATGATGATGGGAACCAGACGTCCAAACCCTAACCCTAACCCTAACCCTAATGTATGGAATACTGGAATAAAACATTTTTGTAAGTATATGCTGCTTGGAAAGATGCATACAGATCACTGTAACAAACTAGTATCCAAATTTGTATTGTTTGACATTTACTGTTATTTTACTATCATCAGTATATAAACTCATGCAGGTTCACTGGTGGTTTTAATAGTAAATAAAATGTGTATATCTGTGTTGTAGACATGGAGACCATTGGTTCCCATCACCACCACAGTAAACACCATCTGAACCATTTACATTTGCAGCATTTAGCAGACTTACAGTTTACCTGTGCACAGGTAGGTGAAGGTAGTGTTATGACTCTTGGTGTAGTGTAAGGTGTGGAATCGAACCCCAGTCTACAGCATAGAGGGCAGCAGTCTACACTTTACATTATACCTTATAACCCCCCACTCTATACCAACCACACTATACACTATAACCCACTACACTGTACACTATACACTATAACCCACTACACTATACCAACCACACTATACACTATAGCCCACTACACTATACACTTTACACTATACACTATAACCCACTACACTATACCAACCACACTATACACTATAACCCACTACACTATACCAACCACACTATACACTATAGCCCACTACACTATACACTTTACACTATACACTATAACCCACTACACTATACCAACCACACTATACACTATAACCCACTACACTATACCAACCACACTATACACTTTACACTATACACTATAACCCACTACTCTATACCAACCACACTATACACTTTACACTATACACTATAACCCACTACACTATACTAACCACACTATATACTATAACCCACTACACTATACCAACCACACTATACACTATAACCCACTACTCTATACCAACCACACTATACACTATAACCCACTACACTATACCAACCACACTATACACTATAACCCACTACACTATACCAACCACACTATACACTTTACACTATACACTATAACCCACTACTCTATACCAACCACACTATACACTTTACACTATACACTATAACCCACTACACTATACTAACCACACTATATACTATAACCCACTACACTATACCAACCACACTATACACTATAACCCACTACTCTATACCAACCACACTATACACTATAACCCACTACACTATACCAACCACACTATACACTATAACCCACTACTCTATACCAACCACACTATACACTATAACCCACTACACTATACCAACCACACTATACACTATAACCCACTACTCTATACCAACCACACTATACACTATAACCCACTACACTATACCAACCACACTATACACTATAACCACTACTCTATACCAACCACACTATACACTATAACCCACTACACTATACTAACCACACTATATACTATAACCCACTACACTATACCAACCACACTATACACTATAACCCACTACTCTATACCAACCACACTGTACACTTTACACTATACACTATAACCCACTACTCTATACCAACCACACTATAAACTTTACACTATACACTATAACCCACTACACTCTACCAACCACACTATACACTTTACACTACACACTATAACCTACTACACTATACAACCACACAATACACTTTACACTACGCACTATAACCCACTACACTATACAACCACACTATACACTTTACACTATACATTATAGCCCACTACGCTATACCAACCACACTATACACTTTACACTATACACTATAACTCACTACACTATACCAACCACACTATACACTTTATATTATACACTTTAACCCACTACACTATACCAACCACACTATACACTTTACACTATACACTATAACCCACTACACTATACCAACCACACTATACACTTTATATTATACACTATAACCCACTGCATTATACCAACCACACTATACACCATAACCCACTACACTATACCAACCACACTATACACTATAACCCACTACACTATACCAACCACACTATACACTATAACCCACTACACTATACCAACCACACTATACACTATAACCCACTACACTATACCAACCACACTATACACTATAACCCACTACACTATACCAACCACACTATACACTTTATATTATACACTTTAACCCACTACACTATACCAACCACACTATACACTTTACACTATACACTATAACCCACTACACTATACCAACCACACTATACACTTTACACTATACACTATAACTCACTACACTATACCAACCACACTATACACTTTATATTATACACTTTAACCCACTACACTATACCAACCACACTATACACTTTACACTATACACTATAACCCACTACACTATACCAACCACACTATACACTTTATATTATACACTATAACCCACTACATTATACCAACCACACTATACACTATAACCCACTACACTATACCAACCACACTATACACTATAACCCACTACACTATACCAACCACACTATACACTATAACCCACTACACTATACCAACCACACTATACACTTTATATTATACACTATAACCCACTACACTATACCAACCACACTATACACTATAACCCACTACACTATACCAACCACACTATACACTATAACCCACTACTCTATACCAACCACACTATACACTATAACCCACTACACTATACCAACCACACTATACACTATAACCCACTACTCTATACCAACCACACTATACACTATAACCCACTACACTATACCAACCACACTATACACTATAACCCACTACTCTATACCAACCACACTATACACTATAACCCACTACACTATACTAACCACACTATATACTATAACCCACTACACTATACCAACCACACTATACACTATAACCCACTACTCTATACCAACCACACTGTACACTTTACACTATACACTATAACCCACTACTCTATACCAACCACACTATAAACTTTACACTATACACTATAACCCACTACACTCTACCAACCACACTATACACTTTACACTACACACTATAACCTACTACACTATACAACCACACAATACACTTAACACTATACACTATAACCCACTACACTATACCAACCACACTATACACTTTACACTACACACTATAACCTACTACACTATACCAACCACACTATACACTTTACACTACGCACTATAACCCACTGCACTATACAACCACACTATACACTTTACACTATACATTATAGCCCACTACGCTATACCAACCACACTATACACTTTACACTATACACTATAACTCACTACACTATACCAACCACACTATACACTTTATATTATACACTTTAACCCACTACACTATACCAACCACACTATACACTTTACACTATACACTATAACCCACTACACTATACCAACCACACTATACACTTTATATTATACACTATAACCCACTACATTATACCAACCACACTATACACTATAACCCACTACACTATACCAACCACACTATACACTATAACCCACTACACTATACCAACCACACTATACACTATAACCCACTACACTATACCAACCACACTATACACTATAACCCACTACACTATACCAACCACACTATACACTATAACCCACTACACTATACCAACCACACTATACACTATAACCCACTACACTATACCAACCACACTATACACTTTATATTATACACTATAACCCACTACACTATACCAACCACACTATACACTATAACCCACTACACTATACCAACCACACTATACACTTTACACTATAACCCACTACACTATACCAACCACACTATACACTATAACCCACTACACTATACCAACCACACTATACACTATAACCCACTACACTATACCAACCACACTATACACTATAACTCACTACACTATACCAACCACACTATACACTTTACACTATACACTTTAAGCCACTACACTATACAAACCACACTATATACTTTATATTATACACTATAACCCACTACACTATACCAACTACACTATACACTTTATACACATTATGATGATGGGAACCAGACGTCCCAACCCTTTAAAAGCCCCCTTACAGAGAGCTAATGTATGGAATACTGGTCTAAAACATTTTTGTAAAAATATGCTGCTTGGAAAGATGCACTGTAACAAACTAGTATCCAAATTTGTATTGTTTGATATTTACTGTTATTTTACTATCATCAGTATATAAACTCATGCAGGTTCACTGGTGGCTTTATTAGTAAATAAAATGTTTATATACCAACCACACTATACACTTTACACTATACACTATAACCCACTACACTATACCAACCACACTATACACTATACACTATACACTATAACCCACTACTCTATACCAACCACACTATACACTATAACCCACTACACTGAACCAACCACACTATACACTTTACACTATACACTATGACCCACTACACTATACCAACCACACTATACACTTTACACTATACACTATAACCCACTACACTATACCAACCACACTATACACTATACACTATAACCCACTACACTGAACCAACCACACTATACACTTTACACTATACACTATAACCCACTACACTATACCAACCACACTATATACTATACACTATAACCCACTACACTGAACCAACCACACTATATACTATACACTATACACTATAACCCACTACACTATACCAACCACACTATATACTATACACTATACATTATAACCCACTACACTATACCAACCACACTATATACTATACACTATACACTATAACCCACTACACTATACCAACCACACTATATACTATACACTATACATTGTATCTGACAGCTGCAATAAAACATTTTGCTCCTTGACAAATACATCACATGTTCATCAGATCTAAACATCTGTCCAGTATTCCTAATTATCTGCTGATGCTGATAGAATTCCCACATCATGGTTATTTCCAGACACCCAGTCTGTCCTATCTGACACTTCATAGCATGTGAGAATTCTCTGTTTCACGTTTTCGTGTATGAATATTTATGTCTCACTATCTATATTAATGTGTAAATATAGTTAATCAGTATTAAAATTCTTATTCATTTTCTCAGCTGAGAACCGATGTTGTCTAGTTTCGGCCATGTGTGCTGATCTCGCTGATGTGTTCAGACTGAAATGAGGTGTTGTTGCAGTGTTGACTTCAGCTGCCCGAGTGCTACGTGTTGTGCGCAGATGTTTAGAGACAGTTATAATTACATGGCTTAGTGTTTGTGCGGCTATGCCACTAGTTGTCATGCCACTTACAAACACAGGGCTGCTTTTCTGGGCGTAAATGCAGTCCTAGAATAGGTGGTTCTCTCAGAAGACCCTTTGTGTTGAGAGGTTCAGTCAGAGACGTGTTGATGTACTCTTAGCTGTTATGTCTCTCACTTTTATTACATCCTTATTAACACAGCTTTCAATTGACAAGACTTATTTTAATGTGTGAAGTCAGATTTAAGGGGAACTCAGATGGAAGCCCACCAGTTTTCCAATGTATTTTTAATGTAAACAAAGTTATTTACAGTGTTTTGGTGTGAAATGGTTCAGATGGTGTTTACAGTGGTGGTGATGGGAACCAGGGGTCTCCATGTCTACAATACAAATATACACATTATATTTACTATGTAAACCACCATCGAACCCACAGAAGTATCTGTTAAGCGGCTTTTATAGGCTTTGGACGTCTGGTTACTACAGGTTCCTATAGATTACATATATATATATATATATATATATATATATATATATATATATATATATATATATATATATATATATATATACAGGGGTTGGACAATGAAACTGAAACACCTGGTTTTAGACCACAGTAATTGATTAGTATGGTGTAGGGCCTCCTTTTGCTGCCAGTACAGTGTCAGTTGGTTTTGGGAATGACATATACAAGTCCTGCTCAGTGGTCAGAGGGATTTTAAGCCATTCTTCATGCAGGACAGTGTACAGGTCACTACGTGATGCTGGTGGAGGAAAACGTTTCCTGACTCGCTCCTCCAAAACACCCCAAAGTGGCTCAATAATATTTAGATCTGGTGGCTGTGCAGGTCATGGGAGATGTTCAACTTCACTTTCATGTTCATCAAACCATCTTTCTCCAGTCTTGCTGTGTGTGTTGGTGCATTGTCATCCTGATACACGGCACCTCCTTCAGGATACAATGTTAGAACCATTGGATGCACATGGTCCTCCAGAATGGTTCGGTAGTCTTTGGCAGTGACGCGCCCATCTAGCACAAGTATTGGGAAAAGGGAATTCCATGATATGGCAGCCCAAACCATCACTGATCCACCCCCATACTTCACTCTGGGTATGCAACAGTCTGGGTGGTACGCTTCTTTGGGGCTTCTCCACACCGTAACTCTCCCGGATGTGTGGAAAACAGTGAAGGTGGATCATCAGAGAACAATACATGTTTCACATTGTCCACAGCCCAGGATTTGATCTCCTTGCACCATTGAAACCGACGTTTGGCATTGACACGAGTGACCAAAGGTTTGGCTATAGCAGCCCGGTCGTGTATATTGATCCTGTAGAGCTCCTGACGGACAGTTCTGGTGGAAACAGGAGAAGCTGAAGTGCACATTTAATTCTGCCGTGATTTGATCAGCCGTGGTTTAATGTTTTTTGGATACAATCCGGGTTAGAACCCAACATCCCTTTCAGACAGCTTCCTCTCGCGTCCACAGTTAATCCTGTTGGATGTGGTTGGTCCTTCTTGGTAGTATGCTGACGTTACCCTGGATACCGTGGCTCTTGATACATCACAAAGACTTGCTGTGTTGGTCACAGATGCTCCAGCAAGACGTGCACCAGCAATTTGTCCTCTTTTGAACTCTGGTATGTCCCATAATGTTGTGTTATTTAATATTTTGAGTTAAACTGTCTCTTACCTGCTAACTGAACTTCACACTCTGCTCTTACTGGTGCAATGTGCAATTAATGAAGACCACCAGACTGGTCCAATCAGCCATAAAACCTCCCACACTACATTGACAGGTGTTTCAGTTTCATTGTCCAACCCCTGTATATATATATATATATATATATATATATATATATATATATATATATATATATATATATATATATATATATATATATATATATATAAACTGTCTCAAAACTCTTAGTAGCTCTAGCATCAAGACCACCACTGTGAACAATTCTGACCACTATGGGGACTGGTAATAGAGAGAGCAGTGTCTCTGTCCGGGCTCAGAAGGTCTGCTATAGCGTTGTGTACATTTGGGGGACTTCTCACAACAACTGCGTAACACTTTATGGCCCCACGTCACTCGACAACAATGTGGGTCTTCAACAGCGAGAAGAAGAAACTAGCTCTGTATTCCCAGCATGGACATCCTGACAGAGGCTGAGAAGAGACAGTAGTAGACGCTGTTGGAGGAAGAGAAGAAAAGGAGAGTAGAGTGACGGGACAACAGTGAAAGTGTTTATACATAACCGTGTGATTTAATATTGAATGAGTTTTGTTGTTTTTCCCGGTTTCAGGCTATCATATGAAAAAATACATCTCACAGCAGAACGTTTGTCCATCACGCCTCTTGAAAGCTTCCTGTAATAAAATCCTGACTTGTTTTCATGATGTAGGAAAAACCCAGAACAACAAATATAATTTCTCACATAATCCTGCTTAATCCACCTTATAGTTCGCAGAAATTTTAAAACATTGGTGGAATTAGCCTTTTATCCAACATGGGATATCCGTTTGGTAGTGACATAAAAACAAGGGATAGCATTTTAAAAATTGTAACCCTTTTAAAATCAAGAATTCAAAAAATAAAATGTTTAAAAGAAAATAAAAGAAATTTATATATTAATTATAAGTATATTTATATTACTACACTATATATAGTACTGTTATGTCTCATACTGTTATTACATCCTTATTAACATTGAATAGACCTTATTTTAATGTCTGGAGTCAGTTTTGAGAGGAAGTCAGTTACAGTCCTGCTTAATCCACCTTAAAGTTTGCAGAATTCTAGACATCTTGGTGGAATTGCCCTCGCATCCATCTATCCTTTTGGCAGCGACATAAAAACGAGGGATAGCATTTTGAAATTTTATACATTATTAAGATTTCCTATTCAGAAATTAAAATGTTTAACTTCACTTCAACAGAATTAAATATATTATTTATATACAAAAAAACAGAAATCTACAATATTTTCTGTACTGTTAGTTGTTATGTTTCTTACTTTTATTACATCCTTATTACCACAGCTTTGGATTGACACACCTTATTTAATGTCCGGATTCAGTTTTGAGGGGTCTTTAGATGAAATCCTACTTAATCAATTAAGTTTGCAGAAATTTTGAAAAAATTGATGGAATTGCCCTTTTCTGCAACATTCCTCCAGCTCTCTGGATCTGCCCCGGACGAGGCAGCAGTGACTTGGGGATAAAGATGTTAATGCTGTCAGGCTGCGATGTGCCTGCTGGCTGAATTCCTGAGGAGCAGCATTGTGAATTATAGATTTTTCCGAGGAGTAAATATTCCATTGCAGTATATAAAAGCCATTCGGCTCTCTCTCCACTCTGTGTGTGCAGGAGTTACAGGACTTGCAGCGAGACCCTCCTTCACAATGCTCGGCTGGACCGATGGGCGAGGACTGTGAGTGCATGGCGGTTCTGTTCTGGTGTTTGGTTTCTGGTCTAATGCTGGTATATGGGAATTTGAAGATCATTCATATACCAGGAAATAAAACGAGGCTCTTCTGATTGAGAGGTCTTGTGGATCTACTGATCTGGTTTAGTTGGAGTTAGGTGAAGAAGGTGGAGTTAAGAACACACGTCTGACTGGTCTTATACTTCAGACTGAAGCTCTTTTGTTTTGAGTGACCGTATAACTTGATTAAGCTTATTTAATTAAACGTTCCATGTTGTCACTACATAAACCACCATAACACTCCACAGACTTCACCTCATGTCTCAGTCGTGACTGCTGCTTTGAGCAGAACTCTGAAACACTGGTCCATACAGAGCTGTGGACAGTCGTACACACTGAACATCATCATATCTTCATTAAAATAGCAAAAAATCTCACGGAATTGAGGAAAATCTGTGTTTCGGTAATGACAGTTCTTAATATTACACACTGATTTTCAGACTTCAGGACAAGGGGGGTCCCGTTCTCTAAAATGTAGGAGCATGGCTAAAACATAGGAATAGCATATTTGGAATGAAAAGTTTTGACAATTGAATTAAAAATATGTAAATGTTATGTAAATTATGTAAATTATTAATTATTGATTATTAATTATTTCAACATCTAAAAAAGTAAGTAAATATAAGTATTAAGAATTACACATAATATATAAGTATTATATGTAAATTTAGGGTTTGTATATATATATATATACCGCTCAAAAGTTTAGGATCACTTAAAAAGTTTAGCAATTCACAAACAATATTGTCCATTTCACATTTAATGTAAGTGTATCAGATGATTTTTAAAGAATAAAAATGTTTGTATTAAAGTATATTTTTGTACAGAGGCTTATTTTACATATAGTTCTATTATCAGTAATTCTCAGTCCTCTGTCTAAATCTCCTGGTACGACCACCAATCCAAGTTAAGGATGTTATTGGACTAATTGGTTGTTAGGACACTCTTGTTCAATTGTGATCACAGCTGAAAAACATTCTACTAATAAGTGAGTATAAAAGGGAACAACATTCTAGGTTAGTTTAGTATCTGAAGATCAGCAGTTGATGACTTGCTGATCGACTCACAATGACCAGAAAGAAACAACTTTCTTTAGAGACCCGTCAGTCCATTGTTGTGTTAAGGAAGAAGATACTCCATTAAAACAAGAACATTTCACTGTGATCCCAAACTTTTGAGCGGTAATTAAATTTGAATTTGGTAAATTTGGTACTCCACATAATTCTATTTGGGATTCATTACCAACTAAAATCAAGATATACTGTTGCACTGGCACATTTATCACATCAAACTGGGTGAACTGGACGTTAATCTTGCTGTGTGTTGTATTTCTCTGTTTCTAAATGATGATTTTCTTAGTTTTTCTCTTATTAAGATCTCTAATAAGGTCTTGGGTTTAAATATATCTGAACATAACCCTTGTGAATAGCTGAGATCTGAATACTGCTGTTGCTTTAAATTATTATTTTTTTTAATTATTGGATTTAAATAGTTAAATTTTTGTTTTGTAATAATTTGGCGCTCCAGATATAATTTATTACCAAAATAATATCAGTATATATTGTTTTAATCACATCATCCCTGTTTATTAGCACTGGCACGTTCATCAGGTTAAACTGGGTGAACTGGACGTTAACGCTGCTGTGTGTTGTGTTTCAGTGTTTCACTGGCAGGCGACTATAATGGGACCAGTAAGTACAACGTTGCTCTTATATTCTTCTTTTGTGTTGTTTTATTGTGTGATGACTGTGTGATGTGTTCTTTTTAAATGTTAAACTTTTAAAATAACTTTTAACTTATACATAATCAGTAAAATATGTTTGATATTTGTTTGTTTAGTTTCTATAAAAATAAACATGTTAGAAACTATAAAATTATTTATTAACACAGTTCGAGGGCAGTGTGTGATGATTTGTAGTGCGTTCCAATTAGCTTGGAAGTCGGGTGTCGGAGGTTTTGGGAAAACCATTGGTTTGCCTACTAGCCAGGTTAGCTGTTAGCTATTAGCCAGTCGAAACTTCATACTGGGAACTTGGGAATTTCCAACTTCCCAGTTCAAACAGAACGCACCTATAGAGATACAGAACCGATAATAAACAGTATAATACTGCAGCCATCCTGGATTTTGAGGTCAGGGTTGGTGAGGCTCTCCTAAGAATCCAAGTGGGAATTCCAGCATTCCAATCAAAACTTCATACTGGGAACTTGAGAAGTTTCAACGTCCCAGTTCAAATAGAACGCACCAATAGAGAGATAGAACCGATAATAAACAGTATAATACTGCAGCCATCCTGAAATTTGTGGTCAGGCTGTTGAGGCTGTCTGATTGGGAATTCCAGCATTCCAGTCAAAAGTTCCAAGTAGAAATTCCAGCGTACAGAACCAATAATAAACAGTGTAATATTGCAGCCATCCTGGATTTTGATTTCAGGGTTGGTGAGGCTCTTCTAAGATTCCAAGTTGGAGTTCCAATGTTCCAGTTGAAATTTCATAGTGGGAACTTGGAAATTCCAGCTTCACAGTTCAAATAGAATGCACCAATAGAGAGATGGAACCGATAATAAACAATATAATATTGCAGACATCCTGGATTTTGAGGTCTGAGTTAGTGAGGCTCTCCTAAGATTCCAGGTGAGAATTCCAACATTCCAATCGAAACTTCATAGGGGGAACGTGGGAAGTTCCAGTGTCCCAGTTCAGATGGAACGCACCAATAGTGAGGCAGAACCGATAATAAACAGTATAATACCTCAGCCATCCTGGATTTTGAGGTCAGGTTTGGTGAGGCTCTCCTAAGATTCCCAGTGAGAATTCCAACATTCCAGTCAAAAATTCCAGCGTACAGAACCAATAATAAACAGTGTAATATTGCAGCCATCCTGGATTTTGATTTCAGGGTTGGTAAGGCTCTCCTAAGATTCCGAGTTGGAGTTCCAATGTTCTAGTGGAAATTTCATAGTGGAAACTTGGAAATTCCAGCTTCCCAGTTCAAATGGAACGCACCAATAGAGAGACAGATCCGATAATAAACAGTATAATACTGCAGCCATCCTGGATTTTGATGTCAGGATTGGTGAGGCTCTCCTAAGAATCCAAGAGGGAATTCCAGCATTCCAATCAAAACTTCATACTGGGAACTTGAGAAGTTTCAACGTCCCAGTTCAAATGGAACGCACCAATAGAGAGACAGAACCGATAATAAACAGTATAATACCTCAGCCATTCTGGATTTTGAGGTCAGGTTTGGTGAGGCTCTCCTAAGATTCCCAGTGGGAATTCCAACATTCCAGTCAAAAATCCCAGCGTACAGAACCAATAATAAACAGTGTAATATTGCAGCTATCCTGGATTTTAATTTCAGGGTTGGTGAGGCTCTCCTAAGATTCCAAGTTGGAGTTTCAATGTTCTAGTTGAAATTTCATAGTGGGAACTTGGAAATTCCAGCTTCCCAGTTCAAATAGAATGCACCAAGAGAGAGATAGAACCAATAATAATAAGTATAATACTGCAGCCATCCTGGATTTTGAGGTCAGGATTGGTGAGGCTCTCCTAAGAATCCAAGTGGGAATTCCAGCATTCCAATCAAAACTTCGTACTGGGAACTTGGGAAGTTCCAATGTCCCAGTTCAAATGGAACGCACCAATAGAGAGAAAGAACCGATAATAAACAGTATAATACTGCAGCCATCCTGGATTTTGTGGTCGGGCTGTTGAGGCCGTCTGATTGGGAATTCCAGCATTCCAGTCAAAACTTCCAAGTAGAAATTCCAGCTTCCCAGTTCAAATGAAAAGCACCCTCAGGCCTGTGGTCTGCACAGTGCTAACTGGTGGGCTGTACGCTTCATTACTAGTCAGCTACATTAGCCTAGCTGTCTATTCTCTCCTCCTCTCAGGGTGACAGTCCGTACCAGGGCGGAGTTTTCTTCCTCACTATTCACTTCCCAACAGACTATCCCTTTAAACCTCCAAAGGTAAGCACAGAGATCAGGAACTGTGATCCAATCATTATTATTATTATTATTATTATTTTTATTATTATTATTATTATTATTATTATTACTACACAGTCGAGTCACATTATTATGACCAGCAGCTAATATCCAGAGTAGCCACTGTGTGCAGCACGGACACCAGCTAGACGGACTGGGAGTCTCAGTAAGGTTCTGGTAGGTGGTCACAGGTATCTGGAGGTATCATGCTGACTGCAGTGCATCCCACAGCTGCTGGAGGGAGCGTGGAGGAGCATCCATAGAGCCAACACCACCATCCAGGTGGTCCCACAGATGCTCAATTGGGTTCAAGTCTGTGGAATTAGGGGTCCAGGGTAGTACTTTGGAGGTCTTGGTCAGCTCTTCCAACCAATGTGGGACATTTCTAGTAGTTTGACGTGTCTCGTTGTCTTACTGGAAGATCCCATCCACCCCAGAGAAGACCATCAGCATGTATGGTGTACGTGATCTGCAAGGATGGATTCAGACCCAGATCAGTTGAGAGTGTCTTCCACATGGATGAGTGTCAGGAAAACAGTCCCCAGACCAGAACACTGCCGCCGTCCAGAGTATGATGATGTGATTCGACTGTGTATTGTTATTTAAACCTGTATTGTTATTTAAACTTCTTTCCTAAAATGGGTGGAAACTTGAAGGTTATGAAAATGGAGATGGAAAAGTCCATATATGTCTAATTTACTGTGTTTGAGCAAATAGGATTCATTTTTAAAGCCTTGGTTTATGATCCAGTGTTGGCTGGTTTAGCTTCAGGACACAATGTGGTACATGGTAATGAAGCTCTTCTCAACTGCAGCACTGCAGTAACTCCAACCAACCAGTATGGGTGTGTCTCAAATCCTACTGAGCTCCTACATAGGCAGAATTTTACATCATAGTATGTACACTAGCGACATGTAGACTGTCCCAATTCTTACATACCTTAAACATACTGTCTACTGAGGAACCTTATTTAGACCTGATTTTAAGGAAGCATCGAACGCTTCCTCAGCCTCTAAGACAATCCCATGATGCACCACAGGCTAATCTAGGAGCAGTGAAGTGGTTTTAAAATGTGAGTTATTTTGATTCTCTGGAGTTTTAATGTGTTTCTGGTCATATAATCACACAAAACAGTATTTTATTATCAACTCTGTAACGAGTCCTTCACCATTTAGCAGTTTTATACTTGACCCAGCTGATTTTTTTAGACTTGGGCTATTGTTTTGGATGCCGGCTGGTAACTTAGCAACCAGCTAAACCACCGGTGGCGTGCTGCAGTGGGCGGGAACAAGCCGTGACGCAGTCTCTCTCTAACTAGAGCGTCTCAGTAATCTGTTTTATGAGGAGAGATGAGGAGAGAACGCTGCTACTTACACACTCACTACCTAGACAGCCTACTTAGACACTCACTAGGGTTTGAGACACACCCTATATATTTGAATGTAATGATGATGCTTGTAAGTGATTACAATATTAGAGCAAAGGTAGACGTTAATGGAGGAAACCTGTACAGTGGAAAGGTTCTCGTTCCCTGTTGGTCCTCTAGGCTGGATACAAGGTGAGATATGATTGTGTATGTGGACATACAGGTTCCATAGATCAGCACTCGTAGGTGCTGAAGCTCAAGTTCCAGCTGCTCCCATAAATGCTGGATTGGGGATAAATCTAGAAAGCAGGACGAGCTAGTGTTGGAACATGATCCTGCTCAACGATGGCAGTTGGAGGTCCTGTCATGAGCATATCTCTGATCTAATAGTGACCCTCATATGACTACCAGTGGGCACGACTGTCGTAAGCGATGCTTCCCAGATCATCTCACCAGCAGGTGGCTCAGTCAATGTGTTGCTCCACAGCAGAGGCAGGACTAAAGCGTCACCACGAGGCCTCCATACTCGAAGCCCAAACAGAACCTGGATTCGAGCTGAAGATGATACGGAGTGTAGAATAGAATCATCACCATCATCACCATCATGAAATGAGTACAGCTGGTTAACAGTATGGGCGTGTTCTTCATCATGGAGCCAGACCTCTCTTTCCTTTCTCTTCCAGGTGGCCTTCACGACAAAAATCTACCACCCGAACATCAACAGTAACGGCAGCATCTGTCTGGACATCCTGCGCTCTCAGTGGAGTCCCGCGCTGACCGTGTCTAAAGGTGAGGACGCCACCAACACTGTTCCTGCGCTGTGCGTTCAAGCCGAGGTGCTTACAGACCTCAGACCAGCATTAACAGAGGAAGCACTGTGTTCAGGTTCAAGTAGGTACCGGCGGTTCATCACTGTGTTTGTTGTCTTCCAGTGTTGTTATCCATATGCTCGCTGCTGTGTGACCCAAACCCAGACGACCCTTTGGTACCAGACATAGCGCACATCTACAAATCAGACAAAGACAAGTAAGTGGGCCTCCTACGACATGACGAACTGAAATACTTACAAAAAAAAAAAAAAAAAAAAAAAAATATATAAGATGATGTGCTGTGACTGATTCACTGCAGTGCATCCACTGGGCCACCCACTGTATAGTTAATGGATGGATGCTCGCTTGCTTGGTTGATTGCTTGCTTGGTTGGTTGCCTGGTTGCTTGGTTGGTTGGTTGGTTGTTTGTTTGGTTGCTTGGTTGCTTGGTTGCTTAGTTGCTTGTTTGCTTGGTTGATTGGTTGGTTGATTGCTTGCTTGCTTGCTTGGTTGTTTGGTTGGTTGCTTGCTTGCTTGGTTGATTGGTTGGTTGATTGCTTGCTTGCTTGCTTGCTTGGTTGTTTGGTTGGTTGCTTGGTTGGGTGCTTGCTTGCTTGCTTGATTGGTTGGTTGGTTGGTTGCTTGGTTGGTTGGTTGCTTGCTTGCCTGCTTGCTTGGATGGATGGATGGATGGGTGGATGGTTGGTTGGTTGGTTGGTTGCTTGGTTGGTTGCTTGGTTGGTTGCTTGGTTGGTTGGTTGCTTGCCTGCCTGCCTGCTTGCTTGGATGGATGGATGGATGGGTGGATGGTTGGTTGGTTGGTTGGTTGGTTGGTTGCTTGCTTGTTTGCTTGTTTGTTTGATTGTATGGATGGATGGTTGGTTGTTTGGTTGGTTTATCCCAGAGGGAAAGTCATGATCCCAGCATTTAACCCATCTGTGCAGTGAAACCCTCACACATTAGTGAAGAGACACACTAGAGGGCAGTGAGCACACTTGCCTGGAGTGGTATATATGATTAATAACTCTGGTGCAAAGACGTTAGAAACATGACATCAGAATTAATTCCTACATTATTGGTCATTCAGAATGGTCTGTTCACAGTGGAGATGATAGGAACCAGACGTCTGGAGAGTTCATTAATGCTAAACACTGTCTGTTTATCTTCCTCTCTCAGGTACAACAGACTGGCCAGAGAGTGGACTCAGAAGTACGCCATGTAACTGCCACGGACTGGACAGGCAGGTTTTTAAAGAGCTGCAGGTGGACGATGAATGCAGACGTACTGTAAACGGCCGCGATCGGAACCGGTGGAGAGTTTTTGGTTCTCGCTTTTTACCCCCCCAATTTCTTTACAGAGGACTATCCTGTAGCTGGAGACTCACACTGCGTCACGCAGGGAAGCCTTTCACTTTTGTTTTGTTTACAGAAATGTGAAGTGCAGGAGTCATCATCGGCTGGCTACTGCTGAGGAGAGCTTGAGGAGAGTAGCCACAACGACAAGAACAAAAAATATATAAATATATATATTATGAAAAAATAAATTTCTCTTTCTTTTAGATACACGTTTCTTTTAGATGTTTTATTGTATAGTATTAAAAGCTATACTGGAACTATTTTTATTATTTGCATTAAAAAGGTCACAAAAGAACGCAAACCACCAGCTGTGTGCTTGTTTCGTCAACACGCTTACGTACATTACAGACCCCCCTTCTGATGACGTGTCTTGAAGGTGGGTGGGATTTGTGGGAGAACTGCATCATTGGAACACAACAGCTGCATATACATTGTATGAACGTTTCAAGATGAATGGACCAATAGAAATGCTCCAGAATAGTCTGGTTTCATTGACTTACATTGAAGGTAAAGGTATTTGGCCTCTCCTGTAAGGTAGCAATTTTGGAGATACACCTCTTCCTTTGGACAGCAATGTTGGACACCAACATTAAAGAGATCCAGTGGGAGCTAACGTTAGAGCACAGCCATTTCCCTGTCTCATCATTACCATTACACCACCTCCACCAGCCTGGACTGCTGACACTGGGCGAGTGGATTGTCAGTGTTCTCTCTCGTTTTATCGCCATGCAGTTTTCTGGACGGTGATTGGGCCGTCGCTTCAAGCCTAAACCTTCTAAAAAAGTGTGTGCAGCATAGAATGAACTAGTTTTTCATTAAATAATGGTCATAAATTACATAGTTAGGAGTGGACACAGAGCGAAGTGGTTTCTATGACGTGAGCTGAGAGCAAGGTCATTCTGTATCTGTAGTGACTTAATAAAATTTTTTGTATCCATACAATTCCAAAACAGAGTTCATTCGATATTAAACTTATTTAAGTATTTATTATTTCCTAAGCCTGAATAAACCTATTGAAAGAAGTAACAAAGGAAATGAAAATATTTCTGGCCCATGCTAACCCTTCTAATGCAAACTTGACCGGCATTCATTTATTATGTTATTGTACATACTGCTGAGTAAATCTATTAAAATCAGTTTATTTCATTATTTAATGTTCTAAGTGTTCATTAAACATCTTGTTTTTGATCTTAAAACATTTTTTTTATTTCTTATTTATTTACTTAATGAACAAAAATGTCAACAGTTCCTATCACATTCCATAGTGAACACATAAGGGTTAATTCTGACAAAAATGATTTTTATTAAAAAAGTAAATAATAAAACTGAAACCAGGATTTGTGATGATCAAAAAAAGTAATTTGAGAAATTCATGGAAGCTTGAATGATGAGATTAATTTACTGCAAAGATGTAGAAAATAAAATATCAGTCGTGCATCAATGGGTTAAGTGGCACACAGTGTCGTGTATGTGCACATGCGCAGTCTGAGAAAATCTGAAAGAAGTCAGAGTCAGGTGTTCATGCACTGAAAACTTGAGTTACTGAACTAAAATTATTATTATTGAATTTCTATGCTCAACCTGATCTAAGAAATAAAATCATGCTGTTTATATAAACGCTTAAATAATTAGACTTAACTCGAAAAATCGGATTATGATCGAACGTTTGTGTGCAATGCATGCTGGGTATTGTAGTGAAATTAACGCCTGGGACTGCAAAAAGAAATACTAAAACACGAAAACAAGACAAATAACATTAAACTGTATATTAAACTAGTTTAGCCTCTTTAAATTTAATTTAATGTAATAATTAAAGTTTAATTATGTGTTCATTTCGTGCTTAATTATTTAAGACACTCATAAGAAAATTATTATTGTTATTATTATTATTATTATTATTATTATTATTATTATTATTATTATTTCTTCCTTATTTTTGGCTAAAAACAAACAAACAAACAAACAAAACCACGCTGGTTATTATTTATCACACTGTGCGCGCGCACGGCGCCCATGCACACACCCACGCAGCAGCCCTGCACGCGCGCCCCCTCCTCCCGCGGTTTAGAGTGGTGGGACGCCAGCGAAGGCGCGCGCTGAAAGTTTTAAACCAGCTGAACGTTGGAAAAAAGTTCGTTGGTCTTCTGTAACGGTTCTCTGGCTCTGAGGGGGAATGAGTTCGGCTGGACTGGCGCTCTGAGGAGGAGGCTCGTCGGAAAGAGAGGCGAAAGAAGAAAAGAAAAGAAAAAGTGAGTCCGCATCGCAAAGTCCAGCCTCCGCGTACCGTTCTATGAAAAATCTCCGTCTTTCTGTACGTGTGGCCTCAGAGCGCGGGCGGTTTTGTACGCCATGGCCGCCCGTCTCGTCTCCCCGAGCAGCTACTCCGCAGAGCCGAGCTCCAACAGCGAGCGGAGCGCGGACTCCCCACTGCCCGCCTCCGAGGACGACTCCAGCGGCCACGTCTCTCCGCCTGACCCGTCCTGGACGGAGGAGAGGTTTCGGGTGGACCGCAAGAAGCTGGAAACCATGTTGCTCGGTAAGTGTGAATGAGTAATTTGCTCTTTCGCCACCAAGTAAGGCCAAATTCTCTCCTTTTGTGCGGCTCTCTGAGGAACAATGTCGTGTTTTGTGGGAAAACTTGGCGCTGCTTTATGTTAGCATCCTTGTTAACTTGGGACTGAAAGTTCTCATTCGCCAGCCTTCTTGTTCGAATTACACGGTTCCACCTTAAATGACTGAGGAGCCCGAATGGAACTGCTGCACCATTTAAGGTGGAATGACAAAATTCGAGACAGAAGTTTGGCGAATGAGAAGCTGGTAGCAAAGAATATGGCTCATGTAGTTTTTCCCCACAACAATATTAACTTTTTTTTGGTCGTGTCCAGTTTTTGTGTTAATTTTTAAATCAGTTTTAACTCATGAATTTGAGGTACAGGTAAGTCTGGTCAGTGCGGCGCTCCGCCAGCAGGGGTCACTAGCGAGTTTCATGTGTTTGTACTACTTCCAGTTGTTTTTATATATATATATATATATATATATATATATATATATATATCTGTAATGTCTGATTCTCTGATGTATTCTTAAGTTTGTAATTTATGTACATCATATTTCATACTGAACAACAGAACTTACAGAACAATACTTACTCTAGTACCTTCTGGAATGATCTCCAAGACTGGTTCTCCTACATGAAGGATGTTAATTTTCCTTAAAAGCTTTGGATTTTCATATAATCAAATTTGGCATTAATGAATGTCGAGATGAGTTTTTGATGAATGATGTTATTTTAGTAAAGAGAGTAAAAGCGTAAAACTTCTCTAGTGTTGCTAATTTTTCATGCATTTTTATTGTTGTAGCTCCAAATGAGGAGATTTCAGTACATAGAACTGTACATACCCTGACCCTTAAACACTGTTGCTCCTCTTCCAAATACAAGTTCTGTGTTTACAAAAGAGGGTCCACAAAACAGGCGGACTTCAAAATGCAGTATCGGTTAGGGATGTCCCATATCGTATCGAACACAATAATATCGCCAACATTTTTGACTATGGTGAACAATATTATACCCTGAAATATCATACCATATCACCCATCTCTACTTATCACACCAGGATACTACTTTTTACTGTTTAGCAAAAGAAAAAAATCACACTTTTCTAATTTCCCATTATATATCTACTAGAGACAGATTTTATCTGTCCAGTATCATTCACTTTACTTCACTCCTGGATATATGGAGATATTTGGAGTGCATTATTTAGTATCGTGACATTCTGGATCATTGACTTCTGTTACAATCTGATTTTTTTAAATAATATCAGTTAGCGGTGTGCCATATATCTTTTGCAATAATAAAATCGTTATAAAATTATAAAAACTTAAAAAAAGTATAGTTATCGCACAAATACCATGAAATATCTGGTTTTATTGTAGGGCCATATCGCCCACTCCTAGTATCAGTCCTAATTTTCAAAGTGATGCCCCCAAATTTCACACATACCAGCTCACATTCCAGCCCAGCAGGAAACAAGGACAGCGGAGCCCCAGCACTGATGGGCTATGATTGCTAGAATCTGCTGTTCCAGTGCCTTCCCAAGGAACCGAACTGTCAGTGGGTACATGGTTGATGCTCAGCTATAATCCACCATCTTAATCGAACGTTCTGCTCCACCTTATCTGCTAAAAGTGGAACCAACAATGCACAAATCAAGCTGGTGAATAGGAACTTTAGCTCCCGAGTCAGTGCATTTCACTTCAGACAGTTTCTCAAACCTTGGACAATATCAAGCAGCTTCTGCTCAGCGTTTAACACTGAAGAAACTAAAGAGGCTATGTTTTAACAGCTCAATTTAAAGTTGCTTATAGACAGAGCTTAAAGCTCCATCACCAAGCAATAACCTCGACTAGTCTGTGCAGCTTTAGATGCGACTCCTGTGTTAGAGAGTGCAAGATATGATGTGTGTGTTATGACTAGGGATGCACCGATACCACTTTTTCCTTACTGATACCAATACCGATACCAGCTTTTCAGGTATCTGCTGATACCGAGTACCAATACCGATACCAACTCTTACTTAAATGCTCGGTTATATGGCTATAAATCGTGATATTTATAGTGTTCCACTATTTATATGTTGTATTTTTATGTCTTATCCTAAATAAGATATAATAATCTTGAAAGAACCATTTACTGGTTGAGTAACTGCACATTAAAAGTTTCAGAGCTAAAAAAAAAATAAAAATTGCCACAATGCAGAAACACGTGCAGCCGTTTAGTCAATAAGCTTCATGGTATCGGCACTCTCTATTGCCGATACCGATACGGTATCTGTATCGGTGGAACACTAGTTATGACTCCTGGTTAAATTGTAACATGCTGCTGTCATCTGTAACACAGACTGGAGCCCATTTAGGTGATGCTATGTGACTTGGTGAACTTCATTGTTGACCCCTTAATATTGTGTTCAGGTGCACTCATAATTAACCTGCACTTTTCTTTTCATGAGTCATGTTTACACTAGTTAAATATCCTTACTTTGCTTCACCTCCTTCTGATCTCAGAAACCTTTGTGGATTAAACAAGAATGTTTCAAACATTTAATACTGAAATACTATAGACTTGTATAGACTTGTCAGTATAGGTTGTTCTACGCTCTGATGTTCAAGGTGTGATGTGCGCTTGGAATTGTTAGGTTTGTGGAGAACTACAAGCAGACAGTCGAAAAAAATGAATTTATTATTATTATTAGAGAGGGACCAATCAGCGTTTTGAGGCCAAGGCCAATTCCGATCACCTTTCAGCGTGATTGGCCGATATCGATGGAGGGTGGACTATTAGACATGGTAGAGCTACATATTATTAGCACAAGCAAGTCATCAAACATGGTGGAAACTGGTTTATTACCATTTTTAACGAGCTCATGTGAAACAGTATAATATTATAACTAAATTAGAAGTTGGTCTATGTGGGAGTAAACGCTTGATAAGCTCCGGAAGAGCCTCATCTGAAAAGTATCTCTACTAGGAACAGCAGAGCGTAGATCCAGGTGGAATATTAAGCAACAGAATGAACGTCTTCTACAGAGAAGAGTTGCTTATCTAGAACTATAAACTCAATCACTCTGGCTGTGGTTCTTTATCTCTCTGGCTGTTTCTGCTGCTGTTCTGTTGGTACCGGTCAGATCTGGTCTGTAGGTGTTCTGGGTTATTAGTTTGTGTTAGCTGTGTGTTCTAGCTCTGCTGTTTGCTGATACTCACTGTGTTCAGCTGTGTGGTGTCTCTGAAGGGCAGCATCAGATTAGTATGTTAAATGTCTTTGTCCTGGTTCCCACGAGAGATGCTGGTTTTACTAATTTAACAGATGTTGAAGAACGTCCTGGATGAGTCTGAGTCACATACGGTAACAAACTGCCAGACGGACAATGTTTTTTCCGCACATGCGCCGAACTGCATTAGTCAGTCTGCCGAAAATCAAAGGGTGGGTATCCATCAATCGGCTCTCGAGATCGGCCAATCACTAATCGCATATTTTGATTAAAAATCGGCCGATACTGATACATGGCCGATCGATCCTTCAATCTCTAACTATGATTGATTATTTTATTAATTTTACTGCGGTGGGCCTGCTGCCTTTATTAGTTCTAACCTAATGTCATTATCTTAATAGCCTAAATATCTATTGATATCAGGATTATCTTAGTAGAGTGTCCTAATGTTGTATTATGTAAACATTGATTGATTAACGTTAGATGGAAGTCTGTGATGTGTCCTTGCAATTGAAGAGTTACTGTGTTAATATAATGTCTTTAGACTCTCTTGTGTGTACGTGTGTGTTGTCCTATTACTCTTACTCCCCCTGACCTTTGCCCTGAGGTCAGAGGTCTATGTAGGGTCTGTTATTGTAGGGAAAGCATGAAACTTGTGACCCTGATCTGTTTCACTGGACCAGAATGTGACTTCCACTCACATACAGACTAATTCTTTTATACAGTATGGTTGACTGCAACCCTCCTCACTTACAGCCCACATGTGTAACATCTGGCAGTGTTGTGATTGACCGGGTAGAGATGTTTATTTGGAACTCTGTGCCGTGATTGGTCAGAGTCTGGAGTGGGTGTGATGAGAAGTTCATTGTGTGGAAATTCGTGTTTTATTGCATGTGAGGGAACAACACAGCCTTTTCCAGGAAACATGAGAGAGGAAAAAAGGAAAGCATCTCTGTTCAGTTCCAAAACATCATGTTCATGGAGATAGAGGGGGGAATCCCTTTTGTTTGAGCTTGCAGTTAATTGAAGAGAGAACTTAATGTGTTTTGGTTTCGTGATTTTACAGGTTATCGGATCAAATTCTCAAACAGTTTGCAGTCACCTTTTTTATATCATACTTTTTCTTGGTTACTTTGCCGTACATTTTCCATATCACAATCCAAAACTCTCCTATTATTGCTACAATATTAGCAGAATCTCTGTAAGATATAGCTTTTAAAAGACATTGCCATTATTCTATCAGTGGGATCACTGTTAATGCTGATATTTCTGTGGAGCCAGGTGACCATGTGCTGAAAGATCTACTAGAAAATGAACCACTTGCAAACCAGCACTTGTAAGTGTGAAATTAAACAGCTGCTTCTTCGTCTAAATATGCAAGTGACCGCATGATATTTGGACCAGTTGTCACCAGAAAACACTGCAGCGCACCTGTTTGCGAGGTGACTCACAATTGGACATATCTTTGAACATTATTACGATGTGCAAAGCCTAACACAAAATACACAAAAGTTCTGTTTTGGGCTGCAGGATTGTTCACATTTTATTTGACCAAAAGCCAAACTTACTCGTCCAGTTAAGTGACCAGCTGGAGTGCGTTCACGCTTGCATTAACAAAGTCTCGCTTCTTAAGTCTATATTAAATTGATGTTATCAATAAAAGAAACTTGTGTGGTTTGTTGGTCACTTTTGCAGATAAGGTTATTTCTTTAAGGTTATATACGTTATTCGCTTGTCATTAATGTTCACCAAGCAGGTATAGCAAAGTTTTATGTATCACCTGGTCAAATTTGTTTTCTCTTAAACTCATGCATGTCAGTGTTAGTCCCTGGACTGACCAATTTCTGAAATGTGCCTGGTTCTGCTGCTGGTCTAAGGAAGATACAAGGTTATTTGATGTTTGTCAGCACTAATATTATTAGTTTTTTTTAATTAATTAATTAATTTTATTTTATTTATCCTGCCTTCCTATTGGGCTCCTGGCTGTCAGCTCAATATGGCACAACCCAAATTTGAACCTAATTTGCAGGGCATGCATCATCTTTGTGCCCAGGTCAATAGGTCTGCTTTGTAGAGATTTATTCCAGAAACAAGAACCCAAAACAATGATCCAGATAGAAACCTACAGAAGTATGCATGCATGGTTGTTCTCAAGTACACACTAGGGCTGTATATTCCTGGTAGTCTGTGAATAATTGTGTGTTGTGTTTAAACTAGGGATTCACCGAAACCACCTTTTCTTTACCGATACCAATACCGATACTTTTCAGGTATCTGCCTATACAGAGTACCGATACCAACCCTGACTTAAATGCTCAATATATGGCTATAAATCCTGATATTTATAGTGTTCCACTTTTTATATTTTGTATTTTTTATGTCTTATCTTGAATAAGATATAATAATCTTAAAAGAACACCATTTACTGGTTGAGTAACTGCACATTAAAAAGTGAAAATGAAAAAATAAAAATTGCCACAATGCAGAAACACGTGCAGCCATTTAGTCAATAAGCTTCATGGTATCGGGGCTCTCTATTGCCGATACGATATTGTGTGTAAGTGCCAGTATCGGCGACGATTCGGTATCGGTGCAACACTAGTTTAAACCCCTGACCACTATATGAACAGATTTGCCAAGGTTTACAATAGCATTACACCCTTGTGCTGCTTGTTAATGTTGAGCTGTAAATGGATTACTACACTGCAGTCTAGTGGTCAGAGGTTTAAACACAACACACAATGATTCACTGTCTGCCAGGAATCTGTGTATTGATACTGTGTTTTTGATAATCGATACAGTATTACCAAACTTAAAATCCCGATATTCGATATTTCAATATTTTCTTACACCCCTAATTATTATTATTATATTCATTGTTCTCACAGTATGTCTGTAAATGTGGTACTGCTGGGACCTTTCTGTCTTTTTCACTAATCAAAACCATAACATCGTCATGAGTACCACACTGTTATGATACTTTTATGATGTTTTTGCTATATTGTCCACCTTTACTATCCAGATACTAACACACCACTGAATCAGACCGTGATGACTAACCACTCAGTTAGCACGAGTGCTGCAGTCTATACACACTGGCCGATGTTTTATAAAACAGAAAACTTGGCAATGGTGTCAGAATTCTGCGTTTTCGTAATATTCTGTGTTTCAATACTCAGAAGTCAGCAATAATATTATTAGTATTACGATTTTTGACCACCTCAAAATGCAGGCTGCTGCCTTCCTACTGGACCCCTGGCTGTGAGCAGAATATGGCACAACCCAGATATGAACCTAAACTCTAGAACATGCATCTTCTTTATACTCGGGTCAGCAAGTCTGCGTTGTAGGGATTTATTCCACAAACGAGAACCTAAAACAACGATCCAAAGAAAAACTCACAAAAGTATGCATGCGTGCTTGTTCACACACCCTCTCCTCTGTTTTTCATTGAGTCCTTGGCCCAGGTGGTGTGTGTGAGACCTGCTAATGGCTCTCAGATGCCTGCGATTTGGAGTCTGACTGGCAGATTCGGCTGATATCAGGTTTTATTGACCGAATGCTCAGAGTTAAATGTGAAACAGACGGCAGGATCCGTTGGAAGGGATTTGGTCCCTGTTTGTGTCTTCAGTGAGTTTGAGTCTATAGAGGTGGCAACCCTCACTTGAAATTTGCATAAATACCTAAAAGGAAAGCAAAAATTGAAATAGCCTGTCTTTATGGTACTGACAGAATTACTTCAGTATGAAAAAATGAGTTTCTGTTGTTGGTCTTGGCATCCATCACCCAATAAGCCTGCTTGTGTTAAAATCTAGACTGTCTGAATTACTGTATTAATGTCAGGTCTTTTTAGTCTGCGGTAAGTTAATAAACCCACTTTTGGCACCTCATACTTTTTTGTATTATTCAAGCTAAAAGAAAACTTAGGAATGCATTGTGAAATGAAGGTAAAGTAACTGGAAGCAGTATTGCAAATATTTAATCATACTCAGCGTTAATAGTGATACTTCAAGTCATTTTTTAAAAACACACAATATGCAATTTGTACACAGATTCTATTTGACCCCATTAAAACGATACCATATGCACCTATCTGCCTCTCCAAATTGCAACCTCTGTTCCCTGCGGACACTAGGTACTTCCCATCATTACTTCTGGAGCTGTCCAACACTTGCTATTTATTGGAGGAAGAAAGCTAATGATATCTCTATCTGATTGGGAAAAAATTATGTTTGTCATCAGATTTATTTTTCTTGAATAATTTTTCAAATCTTCATCTTTCTATATGGCAAAGAAATATGCTACTAGCTGCTCTTACAGCAGCTAAGCTCTTATTAGCCAAGCGTTGGAATCCTACAACCCTGTTATGTAGACAGCATTGGGCTCTAACGCTACTAGATATCATCTCAATGGAACTTTCTACAGCATGTATACATGGGCCCAAGGCCAAAAAGTGGAAAGATGGAACACAGCTTTTGCTAAGGTGAAACTATTTGTTTCTTTCTGCTGTTGACGCGTGATTTTCTTAGATGTCTCTTTTTATTTTCAGAGTTTAATTTGAACTCATTTGAGGTCTACCTTTTTTTTTAATTAATTTATTTTTTATTTTTCCCCCTGGGGTGGGGGGCTCTGGTGAGCAGGGTAAATGGGGCTGTTCTATACTTATTTATTTATTTGGTAGTATTATTTTTTTCTCATTGATATGATCACTCCTCATCCATGTTAAAAAAACACACACAGTATGCATCACAGTTTTAAGCTTTTCTGAGGTTGGAAGCAGCTGGTAGCGCCACAGAGGTTGACATTGCCTACTGCAGGATGCAGGAAGTGAGGTCTGTTTAGGGAATGTTCTCCTGACTCCCACTGTTGCCAGGTGAATGTAGTTAATGTGTTTTTTTTTGTGTGTGTGTGTGTGTTTTGGGTTTTTCCTGCATAAAAATGTCTCACAAGCCACAATCAGTGAATGTTTCAGACTTTAGAGCTCATAAAAAATCACACACATTTATGTAAATATTGTAAGATGACATCATAGCACTGGTGTAGTAAAAAGTCAGAACATCTAAAAGTTAATCAGAAAATTCTCTTGTGTGTTCAGTATCTGGAAGCATGTTTGTTATGATGCCATTGGCTGAAAAGTTCAAACAGTTCTTTAATGCTGTAACTATTTAGCCCTACAGCTTGTTGTTCAAGTCCAGAGAACAGTTTTATGACATTTCTTATAATTGGTGAGGTTAAGGGTTGTGGTGTGGTACAGTTTAAAGTGGCTGGTATACTGTAGAGATCATCTAAAACAGAGTTGAGCTTTTGCCTCTCCAGGCTACCAGTCTAGAAACATCTTCTAAACTAAAAACATTCCTGGCTGTAATCTGTTGCAGTGGCTGTGTGACTCACAGTTTTGGACCATTATGATGTTTTTCTTTTCTTTTTTTAATTTGCTAACCAGCTTTTACAAGGAGTAAGGAAGCTTTACTTCCTTTAGAAGTGCTTTACCTCATTGGGTTTCGGTGTTAATATACTGGTGGCAGAGACAGTGGGAGTCTAAGACTGCTTAAAAAAAAATAGAATCTTTGAATTTGTACCGTAAAGTTTAGAGTTTCTTAGTGTTTGAAATGTCCTTCTTGTTGCTGGGGTGCTCAAGAAGGCCTGGACTCTTGAAAGGCAAAAGAAAGTGGTATCTGTGCATCTCGATACTGGTACTTGATAAATCTAGGTCAATGCTAAGTATCAATATTCTCTAACCTCACTGTCCTGTAAGTACTGGTATTGATACAGATGAGTGATTTACTGAAAGAGGTCCCACCAAATTCTGCCATTACAGCTCTAACCATGAGCATTTTTACTGCTGCTTGTCATCTCAGACCACTGATGGTTTAAGTGTGTGTGCCTGTCAGAAATTGCCTTGTCACCACTACTGGTACTGCATTTAAGTACAAAAACGTACCTGATCTTCAGTGGTCAGGACCCCAACAAGACCACCACAGAGCAGGTATTGTTTGAGTGTGAGTGGATCAGACACAGCAATACTGCTGGAGTATTGAAACACCTCAGTGTCTCTGCTGGACTGAGAATAGGTCACCATTCAAAACTATCCATAGAGTCCCGTGGGCGGCGCTGATGAAGGACTAGAGGAACACAAGCTGTGCAGCAGTAGACGAGCTCTCGTCTCTGACTTTACATCCACAAGGTGGACCAGCAAAGTAGGAGTGTCTAATAGAGTGGACAGTGAGTGGATGCTTTGCTGGACGTTTCATATCCCACTCAGGTTTAGTATAATACAGACAGTTGTTATTGTTTACTGTGGGTTCACTGGAGCTTTAAAGACTGGACTCTCAGGATGGTAAAGCTCCAGCAACAGGTTAAGATTAAGCGGGGGATTTATGTTTAAAAGGTGATGCTGATCCTAGATCAGTTCTTTCTGTCAGCACCTGATCTTCTCTCTTCTGTTCCTGAGAACCGTGAAACTGTTCTAAACCAGAGCCGAGAGAAACACACTGAGGCAATTAGTTACTCTCATTCACCCGCTTACTCAACGCATTCCTCTCACACACACACACACACACACACACACACACACACACACACACACACTCTCCTGAAATGGAGTTTGCAGAAGCTCAATTATGAGGGAGAGAGAGAGAGCCTGTGTCTCATTAGCACAGAAATTTGAAAGCTGAGTTTGGTTCTTCTGAACCACATTCCGTACAGAACAGGAAAGAGCTGAGTGCTATTCCACTTCACATCAGGAGCCACTCGGCATCTCTGTTACTGCACAGTTTTAAACTGATTCTCTGTTTAGAGCTGTGTCGATCTAAAGTCTTTAAGATAAACAGACAAACGCTCATCATTTTTTCCCCCCTCAACTTTTAGCTGGCTGCAGTAGTTTTTTCTGATTTTCTTTCTTTGGAGTACAGAAACACTTTGGAATGAATCGGCACTGCCCTCTGGTGGTGTATAGGGTTCACACATCGTGGTATTCATGAACATGTCATAAAGGCTAATTTGCAGGTTGAAAGTTCTAATTTGCTCTCTCGTCCTTAGTGTTTCTAAGCAGTTTGCTATTTTAAAGCTTTTAAAAGTTTTTGATACTTTTTAATATTTATATTAATATAGTTACAAATGCAAAACCTGAGTTTCCTTAAAATTGTGCCACTGTTTGCAGCATGATATCTATCTTATTGGGAAAAAATGTATGTTTGTCAGAATACTTATTGGACAGAATACGTATTGGACAGAATACATTATGTACAGCGAACATCACCCAGCAAGGCTGTATTAGGAAAACACTGTAAACACAGTTTTAGCCTATTTTGCTTAATAAACTACGTTACAAACACACCTTGGGGGGGTGGTGACAAGAATTTGCACATTCTAAGTTAGAACTGGACTACCTTTAGCTTTGATTACAGCGTACATTCACAGTGGCGTTGTTTTTCGTACCCATCTCCACAAACCAGCCCTGTTTAAGTCGTATTTAAGTGTGTGTATACGTGATATCAATCTTTCTCATTGCTGCACACTGTACTCTTCATCCTCAACTTTGTTTTCCTTTTGGTTTTGTTTTTGTTTTGTCTTCTCTGTCCAGATTAGTCTGGTGTGATGGTTTTTGGTGATCAGCGACTGAACAGCATGCTTCTGTTTAGCTTGGACAGTTGAGGCCGGATGACCAGTGTCAGAAAGCCTAATTTAATTAGTTCAGTTTTCTTCTGGATCTCAGTCTAGTAAATTTAAGGTCAAGTTAAGGTTAAGTCTTTAATTTCAGTGTACGATTGTTTAATCAGTTCCCACATATCAACACTCCTGCTTTATAAAAGTTCTGCACACATTCATGGTAATGTCCAGTAATGTTTGGCCAGCATAGTGATACTGTATCGATTCTTAGAAACACAGAAACACAGTGAATCATTGTGTTGTGTTTAAACCTCTGACCACTAGATGGCAGTGTTGTAATCCATTTTCAGCTCCACTCCAACATTAACAAGCAGCACAAGGGTGCAATGATATATTCTATACATTGCCGAACCTGTTCATGTAGTGGTGGGTTTTTATAGTAGGATTTTAAAAATCGTTAAATTGTATTGCCAGGTTCTTGCCAGTACACAGCCCTAATATAAATATGAGTGGGTGTGTGTGTGGGTGTCTTCTACATAGAACCATTTTTTCAAAAAGACCTTTTAAATGTGTACATTTGGGGTGTTCCTACAATTTGTGGCAGAAAATTTATGGCAGAACACAAAAACCTTTTTCACTTAGTATAAGTTATTTTATAAGTAAAAACGTTTTCTATTGGTCCATTCATCTTGAAACTTTCACAAGATATACAGACCAGCTGTCAATAATATAGAAATATGAAAATCTCCTAAATGGAAATACGTGTTCGTCTTTGGAGAGCGATGATATTGGTGAATAATGGCAGAAGTAATATGAAAGACATGTTCATTCAGTTCTAATTCATCTGTCATAATTTGATAAGGTTATCATTTGATGTTCTTTTTACAGCATTGGTTAACCGAATGCTCAGTTTCCTCAGTTTATGAAGCAGTACTCCAATTTTATTTATTTATTTATATATATATATATATTTTTTTTTACAAGTTCAGTTTCCAAAATTGTTTTTATGGCTGGGCAGAATAGAAAATATATCACATTATCATATTGCATTTTACAGTAACATACAGTATTTATTTTTTTCCCCCTAAAAGTAGAACTATTTTTGATGCACTGCTCATTTAATTAGTTCGATACAGTCTTGCTCTATGTCCTAGGACAAAACATACTCTGACAAAGGGTATCACTCTGGATGATCAGCTATTCGCTACTATGGAGAATGTGAGGTTTCAGTGGCTGCTCAAACATCTTGAGCCACGTTACACCAAATCCAATCGTATTTATTGTTCCCCACATAGAGCTGCCAGAGCATCACGGCGCACATTGCATAGCGACTCGATACAGCTTTCATTTAATGTAGTAATGGCAAAATGCTGCGTGTGCTGAGAAACTGAACTGTACCTGGAGTCGCTGCTCAGTGTTAACATTGTGTGTCAGTGCCAGTCTGCATTTCTTCATTTAAAAAAAAGGAAAGAAAAAAAAAGGATTTTAGTTTTGGGCACCGCATGATAAGTGTGAAATATTAAATTAAATCAGAAGCTCACGGAAAGCGCATGGCCATTCTACACTTAATGTATTAAAGGGTACCTAAAAGGCAGGTGATGTATAAATGGTTAAAGACTAAAAGTCTACACTCTGACTTTTAGAGGCACAAATTACACATAGCCTACACGCCTCACAGACAAGAAACTGGACAGTTTGTGGACTATATATTTTAGCAGAGAGTCATTTGTGCGTTTTAAAGCTCCCGCAGTATCGAGAACGGTCTTCTACACTGGATGATTAAGTAATTGTTAGCAACACTACTACGGTCAGCAACAATACTGAAAGAAACATGATACACGTGTTAATAATCAGCTAAGATAAGATAAACAGGTAAACAGGTGCTGTGCTGCGTTGATGAAGCTCTACGGGATGTTTGAGCTTCAAGTGCTCGTGTATAGCAGTTGTACTGTTGTGATCATCTCCACTGTGCAGAGCTGACAGAGCACCAAACTTTAGATACACGCGAGCGAGTGTTTGTAGCTGCAGCTTACGCTCCGGATATATCCATGCTTTTAGTAGGTCCGGCCATCTTTGCGACGCATCGACACACATTATGCTAATTGAAATAATTTTTATAATCGATTACTTCAATTATGTCAATGCGTCGCCCCAGCCCTAATAGATGCTTCGTTAAATTAAATGAGGTGTGTTGTCGGCAGAGTTATTGTTCTTCTCACTAGTTAGGCATCTGCAAATTTAAAATAAATAAAAAAAATAATTATTACTGTGTGGACGTCTGTATTTTACCTTCGCTTTGTTGTGATGCTCTTTTCTTTGTGATGATTTGTTTTATTCTCTGTGGCTTTCAGAGAAAAGGCAGAGTCATTGGGGCAGCTATTTTTGTTCTCCCTCTTGTGGCTCTGTGAGAAATCGTGTTGTTTAGATGCCAGACTGTCTGAGTGTTTCCGGAAACATCAGTCAGGACATGTTGCAACAGTTTAAAGTAAATGCTGGATTTCCCTGATTTCTCAGTCTGCATGCTTATTCCATAACACCCTGGACAGAATACATTATGTACAGCGAACGTCACCCAGCAAGGCTCGATGCTTCATTCCCAGAGAATTCTTGTGTCTTCTTTAGATGGTTGATGACACTGATAGTCTTACTCTTTTAATTCCCAGTGTATTATGTTTTCCTCCTCCATTGTTTCACCATTCTCTCCGTCTCGTCCCAGTGACCGAGTAGCTAATGAATACTGACCGTAATGAGCGAGGCACTGCTGAGAGGCCTGAAGGAGCAGTTCGGTTTCAGAGAGCTGTGTGTTTGATTTGCTTTTGGAAAAGAGCCCTGGGCTTCAGAACTTCCTGTCTGGAGCTCCAGTGTGTTGCTGAAATATTGAGAAACATGTTTATAATTATCCGTGTAATCATGTCTTCCTCGTTTTGGCCTGGCCGGACCTGATCCCGAGCCCGCCTTTGGCAGCGGAGAGGAATTCCCAGATAGACTGATGGGCTTTCGGCAAAGTGATTTGTGGTCAGCGCGTAGGAGCAGACGAAAGGTCTTTTTAGTTTTTCTCACTCTCGCCTTGTTTCTTTCTTTCTGTCTTCACATTCTCACACTATCTCACTCTCACTCTTTCTTTGTTTTTTGTGTTTATCTTAGCTTTCTTAGTTTTTCTCTTTCTCTTACTCTCTCTCTCTCTCTCTCTCTCTCTCTCTCTCCTGTCTACCTACACAGAGAATGAGGCTGCTGATGAACACTTTAGGCCGCAGCAGTTTGCAAAAATAGTCTGATTGTTGTCTGTGTTTTGGTTTTGTAGAGAAAAAGGATAGTTGAGGACTTTGTCTATCAGCAGAAAGAAGGAGCGACTCAGCATTGGAAAATGAGCAGTGGATGAAAACGCTTAGAAGGATAGGTTGGGGGATGCAACACGGGCATTTTCCGAAGGCTATGTTAATTACAGCCTTACACAGTCCTACAGCTATCGATTATTTTAGTAATCGAGTATTCTATCGATTATTCTATCGATTAATCGGATAAAATCATATATATTTTTAATTAAAGAGCAATAGTATATATAAGATAAAATAATACAGGGTTCTTAACATTTTATTGCTTAAATTGCATATAGTGCAGTTTTAAAGAAAACATTTTAATAATTACTATTATTAAAATTTATTGCTCAACCTATATGTCATACTATAAGTCCACAAAAGCTAAATGATATGGTTACTGTGTGTCACTCCGCTCTGTGGACTGGACGTGTAGACTGACTGTTTCTGCTCAGATGCTGAGACTCTGATGGTGTGCTCGGATAGGGGTTACTGTAAAACTCAGACTCTCTATCAGTTTGCTGGGAAAGCTCAGTTGCTTGCTTTCTGAAGTTAGTTTCTTATTTGAATTCCTTGTTCCACCTTAAATGGTATAGAAGTTACATTCCGCTGCCTGTAACTGCCACATCATTTAAGGTGGAAAGGCGGAATTTACATGAGAAGCTAACTTAAGCCACGCCTTTCTTCAGGTTGGTGCTCAGTAACTGCTCCCTCAGCTAGTTTGGTTTTACAGTAGACTTTGTACACTGTGTATGGTTTTCTCTGACACGTCTCTTCTGTTCTCCTCTCCATATTCTCTCTCTCTTTCTCTATTTTGCAATCCGCGCCATCAAATCACGTCTTCTTCGTGTCACCTGGCAACGCCGTGAGTAAACAGTGAAAGTCATCCGTGCGAAACAGTGCGCTGTATATGGCTGTAAGGATTAAACGAATCTTTGAGGCAAAAAATTTGTTTTCATGATTTTTTTGTAATCGTTCCTCGAGGAATGTTTTGTTTTCTTCCAGCTCAGTCAGTGTCGGTCCACCTGTACTTTTCAGCTGTGTTGTGGTCACAAACACTGTGAAGTTGATCATATCACACAGAGGGGCTTGAGCTTCTGCCTCTTTGCTTTTTTATAACCATTCTTAAAGATCCATCTCAGCTCAGAATAATGAGTTGGCTGGGGTTCTGCAAACTTCATCAGTGCCTGATGTTGATAATATGAACCGTCCTGTTTCATCCAATCTGTCTTCTGTTCTTCACAGGTTTTATTTGTCCTACAGATATTTTGATGCATCTCATATTTATATTTGTACTGCTTCATGATTTGCTTTGGATAGGAAGTGTTGAATTACTGAAACTTGGCCATATGTTTTTACAGAACTACCTAATCCTGCCCTGATCTAAAGGCCACCAGATAAGCTGCATCGTATGTCCACAATTAATTTGTTTTGGTTTGGTTTAATCAAGATGCACCGGTGTTCAACCACTCATCTTTTTTAATCCTAATTTAGATATACAGGTGTATGCTAATAGTATGGGATATTAATTATTTTTCACCTCCTATCTTTCAGCTCAGAAAGCGATTGTAAAGAGGTAGTGAACTGACACCAACATTATCACATTGCTTCACAGTGTTTGTATGTTATATTTTTTTTGCCCCCTGAAAGTAGAACTATTGTTGCTGCACTGCTCAGTTAATTAGTCCCAATTATGCCCTCTTTTTTAATGAAACAAGCTTCTGGTCAGTGTCCTAGAACAAAACATACTCTGACAAAGGTTCTCACTCTGGATGAGAAATTCGCTCTTGTGGAGGATGTTAGGTTTCAGTTGCTGCTGAAACATCTTGAGCCACGTTACACCAAATCCAGTCGTATTTACTTTTCCCCACGTAGAGCTCCCAGAGCAATAAATCTCACATTGCATAGCAACTCGATACAGCTTTCATTTAATGTAGTAATTAGAGATGGACCCATCAGCGTTTTTGAGGCCGATTTCGATCGCTGATCACCTTTCAGCACGATCGTCCGATAGCCGCTACAGATCGAGGGCGGGGCTATACGCCAAGGCAGGGCTACATATTATTAGCACAAGCAAGTCATGAAACATGGTCTAAACTGGTTTATTACTATTTTTAACGAGCTCATGTGAAACAGTATAATATTTGAACTAAATTAGAAGTTGGTCTATGTGGGAGTAAACCGCTTGACACAGCTACGGAAGAGCCACATCGGAAAAGTATCTCTACTAGGAACAGCAGAGCGTGGATCCAGGTGGAATATTAAGCAGCAGAATGAACGTCTTCTACAGCCGAGAAGATCTGCTTATCTAGAACTATAAACTCAATCACTCTGGCTGTGGTTCTTTAGCTCTCTGGCTGTTTCTGCTGCTGTTTTGTTCATACCGATCAGATCTGGTCTGCACGGGTTTCTGGGTTATTTGTTTTGTGCTAGCTGTCTGTGCTAGCTCTGCTGTTTACTGATACTCACTGTATTTAGCTGTGTGGTGTCTCTGAAGTGTGTATCAGATTAGTAGTGTTAAATGTTTTTGCCTTGGTTCTCGCGAGAGACGCTGATGTTACTAATTTAACAGATGTTGACCTGGATGAGTCTAACTGACCTGGATGAGTCTGTCTTTCTGCACATGCCGTGAACGCTTAAACTGTTCTCGCGAGGCCGCTGCTTTAGTCAGTCTGCCAAAAATCAAACAGTATGTATTTCCACCTAGTGGTTCAGATAGGAATTGCAAGGAGCTGGCCGGAGGGGGTTTCACAGAGGGCTCCTCTTCCTGGATGAAACGCTAGCTGGAAATACAGAAATTAGGCTAAATTGTTTAAAATCATCGATCAGCTCTCGGGATTGGTTAAATTGGAGAAACATCGGCCGATCACATATTTTGATTAAAAATCGGCCAATACCGATACATAGCCGATCGATCCTTCCATCTCTAGTAGTAATGGCAAAATGCTGCGTGGTGCTCTGTGCTCTGCTCAGAAACTAATCTTAAGCCAACCAGATAAGCTGCATGCCGTTACCAAATTAATTTAGTTTGGATTGGTTTAATCAAGATGCCCCGATGCTCAACAACTCAGCACCTTTAATCATAATTTAGATATACAGGTGTGTGCTAATGGTATGTCACCTCATACTAATTATTTTTCACCTCCTATCTTTCAGCACGAAAACCAATTGTAAAGGTTGTGAACTAACACCAAACGCTATGTTTAAAGTGTCATTTTATTCACGCTTCAGAAGGAATTGAATTAAATTGAAGGGCACAAAATAAATCTCTCTCTCTCTCTCTCTGTTGTCTGTTCTTTCTGTTCTCTAGCAGCCAGTGAAGGGAGAGTAAGTGGTGGGGAAGATTTCTTCCAGAAGGTAAGACTTTGACTGTTTTTCTGTGGTTGCTTAAATACAAGCTACATTCCTGTTAATTCTCGTTCTGTACCCGAAACCAACCAGCTCAGTTTCCCTCCCTTCCAGTACTTCCACCAGTACCCTCAAGTGATAAATGTGGCTAGAGATATGTGTAATGGAATGCACCATGTAACCAAAAAAAAGGAAGAAGATTAATAATGCTACCATACAAGTATAATAAATCACATCACACGCTGGCCCATTACTCACCAGCAGCGGCCTTGATAAACCATGTGGTTGATAAAAATGTGAACGTTAAGGCTTATTACACTTTTATTCCAGCTTCAGATGCTAGATTTTTCTTTTACATATTGTCATATTTAGCACTGCAGCAATTAAAAAAAAAAAGTTCTCTGCTAATAAGCCCTCCCTCTCTTTTTTCGTTCATTCTGCCACCATGAAAAATGTTAACCTTTTAGCATCAGCTTCAAAGCAGTTTGTGATTAGGACTCATTGCTTCACCCGTATGGGCTGCTTTTGTAGTTTTTCACTGTAATGGGTTAGACGTGTGCGAGAAGTGAGGGAGATATTGTGATGAAATGTTGCTGAAACAATCCTGAAGTGGAGTCTGCCATGTGTGTATTAGTATGTCTGCCTGCGAGAGGGCTGAGTGGTGCGTGCGGTGTGTTTGATATGTAGGACATGTACAAGGCGAATTTATCACAGCTGTTGACATTTTTCCCTCCGACTTCAGACAAAACATTTACCCCTTCTTTGCCTCGTCTAAGAGGAATTTCTGAATCATGGATTTCAACATTCAGTAATAACCCTGGGCTGTTTGAAACGAGGCTGCTGTTATTGCATTGGCAGCTTTTTAGATTTATGTGATAATCAAACACTTTTGAAAAGCACCCTCTTTTCCTTTCTACATCACTAAATGTGGACAGAGCGTCCAGTATTGATCCCTATTGCAAGCGCTGACCTTCAGACAACACTTGCGTCATTTCTCTTCCCTTAGCTGCCTTTGTTCCCGGAGATATGCTTGGAAAATATTATTGGCCCTACATGCAAGACTTACAAAATTAATACTTTTAATAACAGGCAAAGAAAACAGTGTCATTATGATTCAGCCTAGCCTTAATTATGTAGACCTTATTACTGTAGTTTGTAGAGATGGACCAGTGTTTTTGGGGGCGATTGCGAGCGCCGATCACCTTTCGGCACGATCGGCTGATAGCCGATACCAATCGAGGGCGGAGCTATATGCCACGTCAGGGCTACATGCAATTATTAGCGCAAGCAAGTCATGAAACATGGTTGAAACATGGTTATCTAGCCCTATAAACTCCATCACCTTGGCTGTGATTCCTTTAGCTCTCTGGCTGTTACTGCTGCTGTTCTGTTTGTGCCGGTCAGATCTGGTCTACACAGTGTTCTGGGTTTTTTCGTTGTGTTCTAGCTGTGCGTACTAGCTCTGCTGTTGATACTCACTGTATTCAGCCGCATGGATGATGATCTTGAATGATGCGTCAGGCATTTGTTATATAGTGTGTAACTGCTGCAGCATTTAAGATGGAATGGGAAATTCAAACAAGAAGCTGGCAAGTAGGAAGCTGACTTCAGCTTCAGATGTATTGCTGGTGTTTGTAGAAACTTTGAACTTTTTTTTTTTTGATTGTGAAAAGCTCTTAAAGTAATATTGCATGTGTCATTTCGCTCAGCGTTAAGTACCCTGCACTCGACACTGTCCTCAGTCTCAGAGAAAATGTGTGTGTGTGGCGCTTCTCTCTTATCGTGTGCCAGAGACTTTTGATTTCATAAGAAGCACAGCTGTGGGCTCGTTTAAAATTAAGCAGACATTTAATCACAGTTACAGCTAAGCTCTTTTAGATGGAGGGCCTAAACGCTCATGTATTGTTGTCTGTAATTGAGTCTGGGGTTAAATAATTCCAGCAGTAAGTCGTCTATGTAGTGTTTTCCCCTCATATTCTGCATTTAAAAGCATTCAGTATCGTTCTGTATCTGATTGATGATCATAAATGTTTTCTGTAGAAGTGCGTCAGCTTACGGATACACACCCTACAGACACATCTGTCTACAGACAGTATCCAGGCTTTTCACTCCAAACAACGTGCTGTGCATCTGTGTCCCTAGCAAAAACCCTGGCTGAATCTCAAATGACTGGAGGATCTCTGCTCCTTAGTGCACCATGTAGGGATTAAAGTAGTGGCTCCAGCACCCAGACCTCAGCCACGTGTCCACCCTTCCATAATAAACAAATATTGCACTATTTTAGTGTAGAAGCCAGGACTTACATGGCGCACTATATAGGAAGAGGGGAGCATTTAAGGGCGTACTCACACTAGGCTCTATGATCCGGGCCCGGTTCCCTGCCGGATCACTGTTCGTTTGACTAGTGTGATCGCTCCGAAGTATGCCCGGGCCTGGGCACGGTTAACTGGGCTTGAAGAGGTGGGCCAGGGCATGATTCGCTTGGACTCAGTTCGCTTCTAGTGAGAGCGCTATCCGAGCCCGCTTGGAGCCTCGTGTGCTTGGTTAATTTTGCTGGAACTCAAACATGATGTCAGTGATGCGATGTTCATGTTAAACAATCAGAAACTCCATCGTGTCGTGCGAGCGCGCTTCTCTTCCAAACAAAAGTCGCGTTGTGATACCGTAAGCGTGCTCGGGTTGATAAAGGCAATGTGAGTGCAGGCCAGCGGGGGAGTGGGGAGGGGGGATAACCGGGCCCCAGCACGGAACGAGCAAACCGGGCCTAGTGTGAGTACGCTCTAAGATGGGGTCATTAACAAATCGTGCTGCAACAGCTTTGCTAACTTGTGCCAGAGAGTGCACAGTAACTAAACGCTAGAGAATCACACCACATAACCTCACACCAGTCGACAGTGTTGATAGCCTAAATGCCCACTGTTTGTGTGTAGCATCACTGAAATTCGCAATCGTGAAAATCAGTTGGCTGAGACCAAATCCAGCCTGAATACACCTAATCACCCAGAGTAAGGCTGGCTACGCACAGAGGGCCTGAAAATCTGAGGCCTCTTTGGAAAATATGGGATTTTAAAAATATATAGATATGGAAAAAAACAACAAAGTTCTAGTGTTTTGAAGATTTTAAAAGAAGGTAAAGTTTGGACAATAAAACTAAGAAGCATTGTGTCTAGATTACTGATTACATACAAGCAGTCTTGTAACCCTTGTGACCATTAATCAACTAGCTGTTGTGTTCTGCATGTTCTAGAACTCGTCTGGCTGTAATAGAGCTCTATGGCTACTTTGCTATAAAAGTATGTTGTTAATGATGGCGTCTTGATCCTTTTCTAAGCTCAGCTAAAGAAGGGCGTTAAAGTATAGTTAACAAAGTGAAAGAGTCTGACGGAGGCATGTTCTGGCTCCGTCATTAAAACAAACGATAGACCGCTTCAGCCGTGTGTGTGGTCTACCGGAGAGCTCCCCCATCTCCGCACTGCCAAAATCAGCAATGAAACGGGGGCAGTGGGAGAGTGCGAAGAAAGACCTATGGAAAATACCTCAGTGGGTCAGCCCAGAACGCTCGGAGAAACAAAACAAGAGCTGGACATCGTCCCGGTTTAAATGAGACGTCCCATTTTCCCCCCAGTTTGAGGTCCTCATGTCTGGCTTATATTGTTTGTGCGTGTTTGGTTATGACTACTTCAGTAGTAATAGGCTATTTTAGTGTTTACCAGCATGTTTCAGTATCTGCCAACACACACGTGAGATGGTAATTCACTTTAATTCACATTAAACATTTTTTCCCCCAAGTTGAATCATTGAGCAGTGATAGGAATGATCGCAGCCAGAAAGCATCTTCTTACCCCCGTGCCAGTCATGGTGCAGATACTTTCGTTTTCTTATGCTGACCGTACAGTAGAAAACTTTTAAAAGACTCTGAAAAGACGTTTAATAGACTAAAGTCTGACTTTCTCTCACATCTAAAGACTAGTCTCAGACTTTGTAACAGACTAGTCACAGGCTATGATTTTGCAAAGACTGGGGATCTTTCAGAGTCACTGTTTACAAGACTGAACTAGATTCCTTTTGAGATTATTTCCCATTGATGTGACTGAAGCAATATTCAGCTAACATGTACAGTTAGCTGGGAGGCTAATTGTAAACACTGTAGCCCCGTTCGGCAGTGTTTTAGCATAGCACACTCAGCGGGGATTTCGAGAGCTTCCGGGATTTCTGTCCACCTGTTTTCCTTTTCCACCCTGTTGTGGTATATAAATGTGAAGACATGTCAAAGATGCACTCTTGCTCACTCCACACCTCACTCCACAGCTCCACTAGTTTTTCCTCCTTTTGTAAAGTCTAGGAGAACCGCAGTTTCCGAACCCTCGCCGGAATCCCCTCCATGTCTTACTTCTTTCTGCCAGACATTCTTGTGCTTGCGTGCCGTGTTGGAGGTGGTTGCGCGTTCCTCGTGGCTTCCCGTTTGTTGGTGAACAGAGCTCTCCTATTGGTTGTTAACAATGTTCACGTCACTTTTTTTACTTTTCCACTCTGTCGTGTTATAAATGGGAAGACATGTCAAAGAGGCACTCTTGCTCACTCCACAGCTCCACCAGTTTCTCCTCCTTTTGTAAAGTCCAGGAGAACCGCAGTTTCCGAACCCTCGCCGGAATCCCCTACATGTCTAACTTCTTTCTGCCAGACATTCTTGCGTGCTGTGTTGGAGGAGGGGGGCGAGTTCCTCGCGGCTTCCCGTTTGGTGGTGAACAGAGCTCTCCTATTGGTTGTCAACAATGTTCACGTCACTTTTTTCCTTTTCCACTCTGTCGTGGTATAAATGGGAAGACACGTCAAAGAGGCACTCTTGCTCACTCCCCAGCTCCACCAGTTTCTAACTTCTTGTTGGAGGAGCTGCACGCGGGGACGCATTCCTTGCAGCTTCCCGTTTGGTGGTGAAAGAGCTCTCCTATTGGTTGTCAACAATGTTCACGTGACTATTTGCGTGAGCCAAGACTTCAGACTTATAATATTAAACACGGTTGATTTTATCGGAGCGCTCGGACGAGAAAAAGACTTAAACCGGCAGTCTTGACCACCTCACACTAAACGATCGAGATGACTCGAGCGTGGCTCAACTCCAACAAGACTCTCATGACTTCATTCCGACCCTGGAAATTTGTCTGCGACAGTAAAATCGCTTGAAAGTCGTTTGGTGTAGGGTCAGCATTAGTCACATCATTGAAACTACAGGGCATCTTGAATATGGTGTGATACTCCTCAGCCTCGTAAGGCAGCCTGCTGTCATAGTTTGTATAACCGAGTTCTGGAAATGCCTCACTTTCCCGTCAGAACCTTTTTTTTTTTTTTTGGTGGTCCACAGTTCTGTTGAAATCTAAATTACAGCCCTCGTAACAGCTGGGCACACGTGATTTAAGACAGCAGCTGCGTTCCTGCGCTCTCCCTGCCCAGACAAGAGGGCTTCCTTTTATTTTTGTACCCCCGTATTTCAGTTACGGGGGGGGGACTTGGTGACACAAACCAGGAACTCGTAACACAAAGCCCCTGATCTGGTGAGAGTTAGGAGGGGGAATCTTTTCTTCCATGGGAGATGGAACAGAATGTTCTTGGGTTATAGGAAGTGTTTCATTATCAGCTTGCTTATGAATAGAACAGAACACTCAGTTACAGAAATTAATTAGCAAAGAATTTGTTTTGTAAACAGGGTTAAAATAAAGTACTGAGCAAAATATCCAGTCAGAGTAGCCATTAAGCACATCATATTCATTTCCCTGTCTGCAGAAAGACCTGAAAAGATAGCTGTAACAGAGCTTTGCATGGAAGCCTAAGTATATAATATTATGTCCGCTTTATTTATAGCTTCCATTCTTTTCAGGAGACTCACTTTCAGTTCCTCAGAGAGACTGGCCTCCAAAGTTCAGTCTAAGGAGCCGCCTCAGCGTTTTTTGTTTTTCACTGTTACGGCTGGCTAGGACCAAACATAAGGTGGACAACCTCTTCCCTCCTGCTCTGCTCCAGACAGAACACAAATGACCACTATGAACAATACAAGTCTAGATGTTTTATTTTAAGTTAATGCCCAAAACAACAAACAAACCAATACTAACTCATTTTACAACTTTAACTAAACAATACAAAAAAATACAAAAGAAATTACAATCCTAAACTATCTCCCTAAATACTAAACCAAGAAAAAAACTTAATCAAAATAAAGGGTTCTTATCCCCTATAGAGCTGCAGGCTTGTATTCAAAGACAGGTTATTAACATGACAAATACTGAAGACAAAGATAAGGATTCTTACAACAAACTGGAAATCACACCACAACCAAATACACTCAACAGTTCATGCTCTGACTGGCAGGGAGCGAGAAAAGAAAGGATTGACGTCGTCAGCCTCCTCTGTCGGTCCTTTGTAGCAGGTCCATGGGTCAATTTACCAATCACCCTCAGGAGGTGGGTCCCATCATCAAGGCCAGGTGACTGACATTCCCTTAGAAGTCAGAGACAGGGAGAGGAAGAGAGGGAGAACAAAACATGGCATGGAGTAAACCATGTCCTATGTTTAAAAAAATATATATATCTTTAACACTCACCATCCAAATAGCCCTAAACACATTCAGTGATGTTCATGTTCTGGACTCTGGGGTGGTCAAGCCATTGTTCTGAGAACAGCAGCAGCTTCTTTGATTGCTGTGTCTGTATCTACTTTTCTGAGTGAGGAGCTTCTTGAAAAGCTCCCTATTCTTTCAGTTGAAAGGTGTGTAAAGGGATAAGGAGATTGATTTGGTACTGCTGGACTGGTGGAGAACATTAACTTACTTTTGCTGCCTCCTGGAACCAGTCGGTCAGTATTGGAGCATCTGAAGAAGCACTGTGGGGAGGGGTATGTTTGTTTTCCTGTTAAGTTCAAATATCACCAATCATTCTCCAGAATCGCATACTGTGCCTGTTTATCTGATGGGGACCGTTCTTGTCGGGAGTCTTTTGGATAGTTTGTGTATGGTTTTGTGTTCCAGTGTGCCTGTTTCTAGTTATGATTCATTCGACTATTATTTATAAAGCAAAAGGCTTTGGTGAGTTTTGGAATTAATGTGCTGTGGATTTACACATTCAGCGATTAAAATAGACAGCTAAGAGCATTTTATACACTTCAGGTGAAATCCTGTGGGGACTTTCTAAACCAATGGGTTATCCTATTTCCAGTTGAATAAATATTCAAATCCGTTACTTTGCACAATGAAAATATTTATTGGTCGTAGAGAACAGTACATCTGTCTACTCTTGGCAGCTTACAGCTGATTACGCAGTCATTTCAAGCCTAGTAGATTTACCAGGAATCATGTGTGAGGCACAGAACTTTTTCATTTCGTTTGGTTGTTAATCATCATTAAAGAATTTGTCATTCTCATTTTTAAAACATTGTCATCGTTTATTTGTTTTTCCTTGCTTATTTTAGTGTGTTTTGCAGTGTGCCATAGAGTAATAGTAGACTTGCAATTAGTAATTAATGATAGTTATTTTTATTATTATTATTATTAGTTGTGGTGGTGGTAGTAATAGTAGTGGTAGTAGTAATAGTCGTAGTGGTGGTGGTGATGGTAGTAATAGTAGTGGTGGTGGTAGTATAGTCGTGGTGGTGGTGATGGTAGTAATAGTAGTGGTGGTAGTAATAGTCGTAGTGGTGGTGGTGATGGTAGTAATAGCCGTGGTGATGGTAGTAATAGTGGTGGTGGTGGTAGTAATAGTTGTGGTGGTGGTGGTGGTAGTAATAGTCGTAGTGATGTTGGTAGTAATAGTCGTAGTGGTGGTGGTAGTAGTTGTACTGGCGGCAGTAGAAGTAGTAATGGTGGTGATTGTGGTAGAAGTGCTAGTAATGGTGGTGTTAGTAGTAATAGCAGTGGTAGTAATGGTGGTGGTAGTAATAGTAGTGGTAGTAGTGCTAGAAGTGGTGGTAATAGTAATGGTGGTGGTGGTAGTATTAGTAGTGCTAGAAGTGGTGGTGGCGGTGATAGTAATGCTAGAAGTGGTAGTAATGGTGGTGGTAGTAAAGTTTCAAGTTTATTTGTCATTTGCACATCATGTCAGGACATAACATGCGTTAAAATGCTTGGGGTGAGATCCAGATACAGCATTATATATGTAAAAACAGTGCAAACATACAATAAATAGACAATATTGAAGTAATAGTGGTGGTAGTAGTAGTGCTAGGAGTGGTAGTGGTGGTGGTAGTAATACAAGTGCTAGAAGTAGTGGTAGTAGTAATGGTGGTGGTAATAGTAGAAGTGCTAGAAGTAGTGGTAGTAGTAATGGTGGTGGTAATAGTAGAAGTGCTAGAAGTGGTGGTGGTGGAAGTGGTAGTATGGTGGTGCTGGTGGTAGTAGTAGTTTAGTTTAGCAGCAGTATTAATATCAGCAGTAGCAGTCGTAATGTTAGAATATGTGTTCTGAACTCAGATCAGATAAACGTGTTGACTGACTGACAGTGGTGAAGACCTAGATTGAAACCCTCTGGTGTAAGTATCATGAGTCTGTTTGTTGACGACCCACAAAGCATTAACATTTTAGAGCGTCTTCCGGACTTCAGGAAAAGTGGTTTTGCTAGCCGCAGCCAACGCAGGTTCATATAAACACTCGGTGAACATCCATAAAAAAGATGGTGAGTTTTGTTTTTGAAGTTGTTCCATGTGGAGCCGTAATGCCTGCAAGAGATTTTAAAGCCAAAACCTCCTTCATGAGAACTGCAGTTCGCCAAACAGTCTTCGGGCACGGGAAGAGCATGATGCACACAAATCCCTCGACCTGCGCCAAAAGCTGTTTAGGATGGAGAGAGCAAGAAAGAAAGTGAGAGACCGAGGAAGTAAAGAAGGACGGAGAACGAAGAGACAGAAACTTCACAAAACAATTTCAGAAGTAGAGTGTTTTATAGAGAAGGTCCAGAATTATGATCTGCTTTGTGAAATTAATTTTGTGAGGAATTGGACCTTAGTGGACGTATATGTAGTGGTTTTCTGTTTCGCAGAGAATCGGAAACAGATTGAAAAACTGAGATGAACTAAAAACTTTGGCCAATATGCTCCTTGGTCTCCATCAGAGTGTCTCACATTTACCATCTTTCATTAGAAAACCATTTAATGATTAAAAATAATCAATCTATCCATTCTATTTAGGGCTGTGTATTGGCAAGAACCTGGCCATATAATACGTATCGAGATACAGCAGTTACAATTCAATATATCACAATGTACTGCAATACTGCAAGCAAAGTGATCCTGCTATTAAAACACACCACTATATAAACAGGTTTGCCAACGCTTACAATAGCATTGTGCCCTTGTGCTGCTTGTTAATGTTGGAGTGGAGCTGAAAATGGATTACAAGACTGCCATCTAGTGGTCAGAGGTTTAAACACAACACACAATGATTTACTGTCTGCCAGGAATCTGTGTATGGATACTGTTTTTGAGAATCGATACAGTATCACCAAACATAATATCTCGATATTCGATCTTTTCGATCATTTTCTTACACCCCTAGTTCTATAAGAGTGAAGTGGGTGAAAAGAAGACAGGGCTCAGAGATCTTTCTTGAAATGAACCGCTACCACATACAGCTAAAAGTATAAGTTGTGTAAATAATTGCGCCACACAGTTGCCTTTTTAAAAAATAAATTGTTGTTTTGTGCAAGTTGTGACGGTCACTTTAAGTGCTTTAGACCAATCACATGCGCACTACAGTGTTAATACTCAGACTCGAGAGAGAGAGAGAGAGAGAGAGAGAGAGAGTAGAGATGCCAACAGGTATGCATGCATGGTGGTTAGCTCCAGGTAGCCTGTACGTTCTGCCTACTGATGTTATCCTGGATTGTGATGATGTAGCGTGTGGGTGAACCCCAGCCCAATAACTGGTCTCCATTGCACCGCAGCTGCTGTCTCCTGTGTGTTACCTCTGGAGGACAGGGCAAGTACCTAACCACCCAGTAGCATCTCTACCCCCTGGAGCGTTCGCCCCCACTAAGCATCCACTAAGTACAAGCCTGAAATGGCCAAATTGAGTAATAGTAATTGATTCTAGCAACTGATGAGAGATGCATCTTGAGCTGAAACAAACATTACTGCTTCCCACTAGGCGTGTAAAGGGGCACCAGTGATTTAAAAAAATCGACATAATTACATGACTGAGATTTGAGTGGTTTGGTGTAAAAGAGTAACTTACCCAGTCATAGTGGTGCTAATAGAAACCAGATATCCTCTAAAGATGCATCACAGAAATCTGTTGCCCTAAATGGTTGTGAACATGCTGCCTGATGCAGTGTATTACAGTAATTGTCTCACCAACGTTTTGGTCTATAATGGATTTGAATCAACATAATTGAATTCATTTATGGTGGAAGGATACGTGAAGGATGTTCCCAGGCAAATTAGTCCTCAAGGAAAATGTATATTTCAGATTGCCCATTATTTTACCATCATAAACATTCCACAGAAAAAAAAACTGGTGGTTTTAATAGTAAATAAAAAGACTGTTTGTGGTGTAGACATGGTGACTCCCGGTTCCCATCACCACCACAATCTGAGTCTTTTCAAATCAGCTATTTTATACCAGACATGAATGATTTCTGTTTATATCTTAACCACTATATTATGGGACAAAAATGTTGGAATTCTTCTTTAATAGCATAACATATCATCAAAAACATATCATCAAAAAATAAACATAAAGTAAACAAACATCACTCACCACTGCCCTCTGTAGTTTATTGTAGCTTCAGTCAGATGCTATTTTATGGTCATGTTTTTTATCCTTTCATTGTATCCATTTATTTATTTATTTGTTTGATTCTTCTGCCAATTCTTGTAATTCTTCGTCTTGTTTTAAATCTTGCTCTTCTTCTTGTACTTCTTTATGTGCTTGTACTTTTTCATCTACTTCTTGTACTACTTCTTTTTCATGTACCTCATGTATGTCTTCTTCTTTTTCATGTTGTTGTTGTTGTTCTTCTTCTTCTTCTTCTTCTTGTTCTTGTTCTTGTTCTTCTTCTTGTTCTTGTTCTTCTTCTTCTTGTTCTTGTTCTTGTTCTTGTTCTTCTTCTTCTTCTTCTTCCTCTTCTTCTTCTCATCAAAATGAAGAGGGAGGCCAGTTCAGAGTATAAGCTTTATTCTTGAGGATACTCTGGTACAGACTTTCTTGGAGGAGATCTCAGCATGGTTTAACAGGGTTACTCTCGGCAACTGCACGGTCTTATAGGCCTGCTTCTGTGATCCGTCTGGTCAAGTCGTTATTTCCTGGGTTTTGGGCAACTTCTTTGGGGGTTCCTGCCATCTGTATAAACAAGCTTTTAACAGACGCTATAGTTTGTCAGAAACATTTACGACATTATTATTTCTGATTAACTTGGCAGTTCCTTTTCTCTGGGTACTCCGGTTTCCTCCCACAGTGCAAAGACATGCATGTTAGGTTGATCACTCACTCTAAACTGCCCGTAGGTGTGAGTGTGTGTGTGAGTGCGTGTTGGCTATTTGATGGACTGGTGACCTGTCCATGGTGTACCTCGCCTTCGCCCAATGATGCTGGGATTGGCTCCAGCCCCTCTGTGACCCCGACTAGCGGGAAAGCGTAAGATAATGGATGGATGGGTTGTTAGGTGTTTAGTATTCTTTTATAGAATTATTTTTCTTTTTCTATAATTTTCTTTATGTACTGTACTTACTGTACGTAGTCAAAGGTTGTTGTTGTTGTTTTTTTTAAATGGGTGCTATAATTAAATAAAATACTCACTGGCTTTGTTTCCTGTGAAGGCCTAATTTATTCTGCTTCTGCAGGGCTAAGTTTAATGTTTCCATATACCAACCCAAACAGCTCTGCGCTCAACCATCACCTGCCCAGAGTTTAAATGCTACAGCATTCTTGTTTCTTATCGAGATTAGAATTGCGCAGCCTATGTTGGTTTCGAAGGTTTTGGTGTTTCAGTGCATCGAGCTGTGTGGTGTTTGTAATTCTATGGATATGAATCTGTATTGGATGATTTAGAAGTCATTACTACATACAGTGAGGGCAAACAAGTATTCAGACGCTTTTGTTTGGTTTAAGCTTTTGTTTATCTTGACTCAAGGCCTAATTCTGGTCTCATTGTCTCTGCTCATTATTGTAGTTCTTTTGTCTGTAGCCATATGTACTGGTTCATTAAGTCTTCACTCCATTTCCATGTGTAGAGAACTTTAGTTGTTGTAAACATGTGGTCCAGCCTTTATCCAACCCAGTGAACACTGTGGGTGGAACATTTAAGGTCGGCTACTGATGTGTATGTTGGTTGCACTTTATCCAGTGCAGTACGGCTATGACAGGGACACTGAGCCTGATCTGTTTCCTTCAGTCATGGTGGCATGATAAATGGATAGTCATCACCAAAAGGCCGATATAACGGCCAGGACAGGGAAAAAAGCCAAACTAGCTCTACTCTGACTCTACATTGTTGGAAATGCACAAGATTACAGGTATTGAAAAGCCAGAAATTTCAAAAAAGTGTCTAAATGTCACAAAATAAGTTTGTTATGCTTGAATTGGAAAAATCTTTTGATAGATAAGGAAGAAATGAGAAAACTGTGGTGGGCACTGATATTTGGGACCACTTCATCACAGAGCATAAACAGCGTGAATAATGGTGATGTGGAACAGTGCTCATTCGGTGCTCCCACATCTGGGCACTATTGGGGCTACAACCATGTACAGCTGGTGGAGGTCTTGTCCAAGCTGCTCTATCCAGGACTGATGAAGATTCAGATCCTTCTGTTGTATACATGGTGTTCAGTGAGTGAGACCCTTGTCTTTCATAGTTGATGGGGAAATTGTTTCAATCACATCTTCTTTTTTTAATACTACTTTTTCTGAAATGTATAAAATACCAGGCCTGAATTGTAATTGGCAGGTTTTTGGACTTTGATCTGAAGATATTTCATTGGCAAACAGTAAGAGAGATATGACACAAAATATGTGAGCCAACATGTGATGTAGGGGTGTAAGAAAATAACGAAATATCGAATATTGCGATATTATGTTTAGTGGTACTGTATCAATTCTCAAAACACAGTATCGGTTACTAATTAACGGTTTACATGCAACGATACCTGTCAGACAATGAATCACTGAGTGTTGTGTTGAAACCCTTGATCATTAGATGGCGTTGTTGTAATCCATTTTCAGCACAAGGGCACAATGCTATTGTAAGCATTCGTAAACCTGTTCATATAGTGGTGTGTTTAATAGTAGGGATTTAAAAATCACAATATATCACTTTGCTTGCAATATTGTGCGATATATTGAATCGTGACCGTTGTATCGCAGGTTCTTGCAAATAGACAGTCCTAGGATGAAAGTCTGGATATTTTTTGCAAGTCTAAAAAAATGCAATGACTAACGTAACTCATTAGGGAAGCTAAATAAACACCATTTTTACTTTTAACACTTCAAGGTATGTCATCTGTCCACAACAGAGAGTTTCAGAAGCTAGAATAACAAGCAAAGGCGGAAACGTAGCACAGACATTGAGCTGCCAGACTGAGGGGACGATGAGTGGATTCCTTGTCTAACACATGCACTGAAGTGCTTTTGGAAAATAAGTGCTTTCCTGGTCTTGATGAAGTCACTTGACTTTCCACCTCGCAGGAGTACAGGCAGTGAAATAGTGCTTAGCAATGCACCAGATTTCTAGGCCAGGAGTAAGAAAAGACTGACGTGCCACAAATTCAAAATGTACTCTTCAGTAGAAAAAAGAACTTTAACGTT